>CM033628.1:9110349-9383859 GCA_019453435.1 Rhinogobius similis | reverse complement strand
TCCAAACTCAGGCCCGGGGGCCAAATGCGGCCCTCAGACCAATTTTTCTTGGCCCTTAGTCTTCCTGGTGAACTGGCCCACATTGTCCTGATAAGTACTATTTACAGCACATTTCAGATTTTCTACAATTCCAACCTAAATAACTAACATTTGGGTGCAATACAGACCTGATATTAAGGCAATGAGACTGAATGTAGATGTGGTGGTGCTTAAAACATCAGATAAATGCAGCTTTTTTTAACGTTTCACGATTGATTTGTGGCCCTCAGCTTGGTCTGTATTTCAATATGTGGTCCTCGATGGAAAAAGTTTGGACACCCCTGCTCTAGGCTGTGGCCAAAAGGGGACAAGGGTAATTACAAGTCAAAATTAGGTCGTTTGAGCATTGAGAGTCTGTAAGTTTGGGCAATAAAGAAACATTTGGGAGTGGGTTTTCCTTATCTGAAATGGGGTGTTGTCTCCTTTGATGGAGCATTTGTTCTAACATATATAAAGCTCTGTTACTCTAGAATCGGGGAGATCCTAGATTTGGCCACAGTGGGACTCCCAGGCAACGTCGACTGTCTGTATGTGATGCTGCTCTCTGTAATAAACGTCCTTTAAAATTCAGAAGCTAGAGTCCACGAGTCTTCTACTGATTGACACACCAACATCTTCAGAAACCACACACGCATCTAGGTACGAGCATGACGCTGCGGTGTTTGGGGGTGCGAGCGCTGTGCACCTGTGCTGTGTGTGTGGCTGATGATGGTGGCAGTATGAGCGCGGGGAGAAACCTTCTGTTGACTGTCTCGTCACCGTCATGACCCGTGTCCGTTTCGTCTCTTTTGTCTGTTCCATCTTGACCAGAAAGATTTGCGAGTGAGAGGTTTACTTGGCCTATTCACCTTATTCCTGAAGTTGCCGTACGCGCCGCCGTCTTGTTTCCGTTGTAGTTTACATGGAGCAGACGATCTCAACAGAAAATAAGTTCTACATGGACTAAAAAGACGTTTTCAGACTGACCAGGAAATCGTTGCGTTGTTGACTTGTTGTTGCTCGTTTTCATTAAACATTTCACACAAATCAACCTACTTTATGTAACATTTTAGCGGTGAGACTTTTCCCTCGTTCGTCATTAGCTTTAACGGAGTTCTCGTCGAACTGAAGTGCGTTTACATCAAAAGTGCAAAAAACAGCAAAAATGGGCGGGGCACAATAAGGTCAATATAAGTAATCGCACGAAGTAAGTGCCAGCCCTGTTTTGACGTCCTGGAGCAATAAAATGTCCCATCATGTGCAATTCTTCTGCGTGACGCGTCATCAGTGTTTAAACCCCTGCGTCTTAGCCTGCCGCGGCATTTGGATGTAGTTTCGCATTCCTACGCCGCAATATCTTATTTCAATATTTTTCATAGTATCTAGTATTCAATCGCCACAAATGTTGATGTTTCTTGTCTAAGCTCGCCAAGGTAAATAATTCACTCCAGATAACTTCAGATCTATTTTCCATTGCCATATTATCCTTGACCAAGACATTCCATGCACTTTTTCTGTCCCCAACATTGATTTCAAAAGATGCGATTGTTTAGTGGTGAATGAATAAATGTAATGTATTTCTGTTGCACAGTTTAACACTGTGCACTGTACTTACAATAAAACAAATCAATCATAATCATTTGTTTTAAACATTGAGTCAGTGTTGCCAGGTCCTTGTTTTTTCCATGGAATTGAATTTTAAGAGCTGCTGCTGGTGAAAATTATTGTCCACGGGTTTGGCCAGAGCAATTTGCCATCAGTGCCATGTAAAATGTATATATTAGACTGTAGAGTAGACTTGTGTTTGAGAGTGGGAGGAGGACAGGCCGCTCTGTCACTGTGGGAGCAGTACGTTCATAAATACAAGCAGCACCGGACGTTCCATACGGAGGACTCCATGTGCCAAAAGTACAACTCATAATTAATTATATATTTATTCTTTAAAAGTGTTCACTAAATTAATTAAATATACATTTTAATAATTAAATGTTCAATGATTTACTTAAATGTGCAATTAATTAATTTAAAGTGTCATTAAATAATTTAAAGAAATATTTAAAGCTTAATCTTAAAAAGTTGTTAATTAATTAATTCAGGATTTCATGAAGTTGTTCAGCAAGAAATCTGTCAGACTCACCCATCAAACTCAGAAGGCGGGACTTCAACTGCTCTGGTCGAGTCCATTTCTCACAGAGGGGTCTATCGTCATCGCTGTATGTGAGAGAGAAAGAACGAATGTATGAGGTCAAGAGAACCAGGATATTACAGTTCATGACATGACGACCACTCAGTCGTGATAAATATGCCAGTTTGTTCTAAATTCCAGAGGCACTGATGATGACAAATATCTAGAGATGTTTTATGTGTTCCACATTTGGCGAGACGGACTAATCTACCTCCTGCAGTACTACCTGCAGTTTTAAACTATAGGAACTGGACAGAAATAGCCACAGAAACACGTTTATGTTATATAAGTTGTGAAAATAGTCTACAATTAGCTCGGCCACATAGAAATACACCATCCAATGATAGAATGAGGAGTTTCTCCCCCGGTGTGTCAAAAACACTTCCTGCTGAACTTCCTCGATCCAGGACATATTTTCAGATTTCATACTTATCACTTACATACATATCACTTATCTGAGAATCTTTTGCTGTTCTAAGTTCGTAATTCATCGCCAGACTCGCTCTGAGCATTTCTGCCGTCCAAACATGGTAACTGCTGCAAATTCACATCATAGTATCTGTTGAGTGTTAACTGTGCACAAAGTGTGTATATATATAATGAGTATATATATATATATATATATATATATATATATATATATATATATATATATATATATATATATATATGCCTGTATTTTTAAAGTTTGAAAACTTTAAAAATACACTTTGAAAATACACTTTGAAAAAGTTAAGTTTAGACATTTGCAACAGATGTGACCTATTTTTATGTTTAGATATTCCATAAATGTAACCAAGAAACCATACACTAAATATGCAAACAACTCAGCTAATTTACACATTTTATATTTACATATTTATGTGAAAAAACCTACTTTATTTTCATAAAATACTCTCTCTCTTAAACTGTTCAACACATAAGGCGTACATTTATTTTTTTTATTCCGTTTTTATAACTCTGCACTAATTTTCAACTTTACTTTTTCTTAATAAACTTTCATTTATCTGATGTAAAACTATTATTATATTCAATAACTATAACATTCACCACATTTACAACATGTATTATCCCACCAAACAAAATAAAAACTGGGGGAAAAAACACTGGAAAACAATTTGAGGCAGTCCGTAACAATGTAAAAAAAAAATAATAATAAAAATCACACTTCCCCAAACCAAAACATATGGATATTTGCAGACTTCTAATTCACACTCATAATAACTGCGACTGCTGTGTCTGTTCATACCAATAATACTATTTATAGACACAAACAAGGATTAACACCAGATTAACATCTAACAGAAGCCATTTGGGGAGGCCTCATGTTAATCCTCATTTAAAAGTCCTCTCTGATGTGCTCACACTCAGATGCAGATTTAGCCCAGCATTTTCCCTGCATCACTGTCTGAATTCTGTCCAAAGCGACCTAATGTTGATGGATAGATCTGTCCTGACCAAAAGCCTTATTTATGGTCCGTGTTGTAGCCGGCGCTCAGTGACACATGACTTATGATCCAGCTCTGGCGGCTTGTTTTGTCTCCTCACTTACACCTGTGTTGGTTTAATGCTCTAAATCATTAAGTCGTTTGAGTGAATTATAATCACAGGCAGTGGTTAAAAGGTTGGTTTTCTGGCGCTGGTGTCCTCGTCTGAACCAACTGAAAATATGTGAAACTGTGTGTGTGTGTGTGTGTGTGTGTGTGTGTGTGTGTGTGTGTGTGTGTGTGTGTGCGTGCGTGCGTGTGTGTGTGTGTGTGTGTGTGTGTGTGTGTGTGTGTGTGTGTGTGTGTGTGTATTTTCTGTAACATGAACCTGGTTGGAAATTAGCTCAAGGCTTTAGTCTGGCACATTTTGCATTTGTTTAAATGCTCATTAATAATCATTGTTCCCTGTTTATCTACTATAACAAGAAGATAATCATTTTACATTTGATTCGTTGTAAAACTACAATATTAGTAAAAAAAAAAAAAAAAAAAAGGCTGAATAATAGAAACAGGGCCATTAACTTGTTGTTTAAAACTGCCGAACTGATAAGCCCCTCATGTTCATAGTGACATTTCAGGAGATTGTCACTGATGTGGTTTTATTTATGAAAAGGGGCAATGTGTCTGAGTGCTTTTCATTTTCTAAAATAATCTAAATTTTTCATATTTTGTGATATGTGTTTGTGTTTCTAAAGTTTCTCACATTATGTTCCACTTTACTCTTGCCTCCATTCTGAATTTAGAATGTTTTTGTTTACAAACTTAGGTCTATGTACATAAGTGTGCTGTAATGCCACACTATGCAACATTCCCGACATGGAACAACAAGCAGATTGTGAACTCCCCAACAGTGCACCTTGTTGGATTTTTTTCTTCTTGCAGTATTAAAAAATGCTATAGAAAACCATGTCAAGCCATTTATAAAGGCCCCAAGTGACTTAAAAAAAAGACATATATAACTTCCTTTCTCTCCCTTGGGTTTAATGCATTATTTTTAACCTCTTTAAAATGACTTTCACCACTGCAGCTAATAAATGCGTAGGGCGGCGATACAGTAAATTCCCAACTGCTTTTCATTGTACGCCTTAACTCCAAAAAGAGACAGAAAATCCAAAGACATTCTTCTGCGCCGTGCCCGCCCCGTTCCTCACCGAGCCACGTTTATTAAATCACGGAGCACACCAGCGATTTATTAAATGAGAAAATATGAAAATTCAGGCATTCCTCTCCACCGTCTCCAGTTGAGGTTGCTCTTAAAGTGATTTCACGCTCGGTGGCTATCTGCATGGGAAATAATGTGCGGTATTATTATTAAGAGGGAGAAGGGGCGGAGAAGAGGAGGAGAGCGTGGCAGAGGAGCTGACAGGACGCCTCAAGGAGCAGAGTCCACAGTCAAACTCACCACTAATGAGAACCAAACGCCGTGTGGGAAGGTGTCAGGATTACGTGGAGTTAAAACGGCAAAAAAAATTAATGGCATCTCAGTGTTCTTCAACTTTATTTAAGCTCAGGTGCACTTTTTCTGGTTGAAAATATTCCACGGCACATCACCCTCTAATGGAGTGGTTCCCAAAGTAGGGTTCGGGACCCCCCGGGGGGTCGCGAGGGGTTGTAAGATGATTTCAAGATCTAATTTAAATTAATATGACACTGTTTTACTCTATTTTTTCCTAAGAAACTGTATATTTTAGTGAAATAGGGTCTAATAAGGCAATAAACTATTCAAATAACAAATATTAGACCTGATTTAACACCCTTTGACAATCAAAATTATTGCTACGGTTATTTTCATCTCACTTTGGGGGTCCTGAGCCGGTTGTATGGATATTGTGGGGGTCCCAGCCAGAAATGTTGCTCTAACGCAGGGGTTCCCAAAGTGGGGGTCGCGATGGGTGAGCCGGGGGTCGCGAGATGATTTCAAGATCTCATTTTAATTAATATAACATTGTATATACTCTATTTTTTAATTAAAAACAGTATCTTTTAGTGAAACAGGGTCAAATAAGACAATAAACTATTCAAATAACCAATATTAAACCTGATCTAACATGCTTTGACACTTAAAATTATTGCTACTGTCGTTTTCGTTTCGCTTTGGGGGTCTCGAGTCGATTGCATGGCTAATGTGGGGGTCCTGGGCAGAAAAGTTTGGGAACTCCTGCTCTAATGTAATGAGTGGTATTTAATGTATTGTTCATGCAAATGCCACTCAGTCTTGATTCTTTAGATTTTGCAATGATGATGATTTTTTGTTTGTTTGTTTGTTTCTTTGTTGTTGTTCAAGCCACTCAAAAGTAAATGAATCACTTTACTCTGTGCACACATTCGAAGCGACCTAACGGCTGCTCCTCCCACCGGCAAAGTCATTTCCAGTCCAGTTTGTAGCCCAACTGTTCTCAACTTTGTCAGGCTTTTCAAGATGCCTCCAGGACCTGCTGAAAATGAGTATAAATGATGATAGACTAGTAGATTCTCTCTCTCCAGCTCCCTTGAGTAAGCGAGAAAAGGAATTTAAATTATACATTTCCAGCTACATCCACAACTACGAGGGTAAGTAGGCTTTGCTAATGAGCAGTGCTTGCATTTAACCTGTGAAACATTTAAGCAACCTAGCTATCTAACCTTCATTAAAACCTCTTTTTTCTTTTTTCTTACACGTTTTTCTTGTAACGTCTTGGGAGCTGTCACGCAGTTAACAAGTGGCCGGGTCAGAAGATTAGCAGAGCGCCGGATCAGACATGACTTTGCTGGTAGGAGGAGGAGCTGTTAGGTCGCTATGCACAGAGTGAATTAAATCCTTGAATATGACATTTTTTTTCAAGGCACACCCGACAGTTGTTGAAAATCAGATCAAAATCTAGACAGAGATGGGTAAAGTTGCTAGCGTTTGTTCTCAAGTGCAGTAACGTTACTTTAAAATAATATTACTCACGTAGAAGTAAAATAATAACCTAAGTAATTACTCAAGAGTAAACAAAAATGTGGAGAAACTACTATTTTAGTAACAGTTGGGATGTAAAATGTATTTATAACTTGGTATTGTAATTGGACAGCCAATTGGACTGATTTTACTGTTTTGAAACGTGAAAAACAGAACTCGTTTATTTTTAAGTCTTTATAGCTGTGACACGTATCACTCACTTACCTAATGCCGTCCTAAACATTCACCACTTTTCACGAGTCTCTGAGCCCAGAGCGAGTTTTGCGAGTTTCTCCAAAAGAATCATTTTCACCCTGAGAGAGTGAAAATAAGACATTGTGTGTTAGAAAGATGGTGACAATGATGACAGAATGCTGCTACCTTTGGCTGACAACCAACGTAGGTGCAGAGCGGGATATTAAGGATTTCCCCTGGAGCCTGAAGATGCTGGTTAAAATTGAAAACTGTGACTCGTCTGCAAATGTACTCGGGTACAGGAGAGCGCTGTCAGCTGATCAGCTTAAAACAGGCTGGCAAAAGAGTGTGTGGTTTTTCTGTCTGATGTTTTGCCGTATCACAGGAGTGCGACCCCCTGTGCGCATTTGAGAACAATAAAACGGCATGTTCTCTAACAAGTTGGTGTAATCCTTCACTGATCCAGGAGTGGTGCGCGGTAGACGAGGTTTCAAAGGTACTCATCTGGACGCTGTTATAGTAATCAAGCGTTCTATCTGAAAGCCATTTTCAGTCTGATGGAAATGGTTTGAGCAGCAGCATTTATACTCTACAAGCCTCGAATCTTGGCCATTTTAAGAAGGAGAAATTATGGTGTGAAAGAAGAGTGAAGGAGGCCTTTTTTGTCAAGAAAGAAAACCCTTCTGTGAGTAGTAATGCTGTTCTGAGAAACAACCTCCCCACAGTCTAGAACAGCCTCATAACATCAAAAAATGTGTGAATACAACATATTACATAAATATATCACAGCAAAAATTATCCTTAAGCAAACACAACATGGAACTAAAGGTGAGTGCCAAATGAAAAAAAAAAAGAATTGTCCCACAGATTTTCCAATCAGGTGTGGCACTTAGCAAATCCATGGCACCCAACCTGGGCAAATACTGACCTTTAGAAATATCTGTGAATTAAAACAGATGGTTGGCAGCCATTAATTGTATGAAAGAAGCCCTATGAAAGAGAAAAAGTGTGTTCAAAACAACACCATGAGAGTGGATTTAGCAAAGGTGAAATAATCAATCAAACCTTTTTTATGTTTATGGACGATTGAATATACTGTAAACTTGAATTGATTTTAATAAGATAATGTCATGTTTCAAGTTTATGTAATGATTCAGATTAAATGGAACCCAAATCTGAATTGTAAATGAGAAGAAACGCTATCTTGCTCGTAAATACATTTGTGGAAACGGTGAAAAAGTGTCTGGATTTCTAAAAACAGACCTTTGAAACATTGTCTACCGCCTGTTCTTTAGCATTTCTTGAGGCAAATAACAGCGATTTCCCCATAAACGTTTCGCAGTTTGGCCAAATCACTGCCCCGTTTCCCCTCGTCTGCCGTTTACGTTGCGCCTCACATTGAAAGCCCCCGGTCTGCGTCTCGGAGGGGAGTATCAGGAACACTCTGGAGCAGCGGGAGGCACCGGCTCTGAAGCGCCGTGTTCCTCTGGAGGTTACAAACACTGCGGCCTCCTGTCGGCAGATCAATGGGGCTGTCAGAGAGGATGCACTTCACCGAATCACCGACGCCTTCGGCCATTGTCTGTCTGGACCCTTTCTGTGTGTGTGCGTTTAAGTGTGTAAGATCCATATGGAAGTTTGGTAAAGGATACAATGTCTGACAAAAATGTAGTTTGGTACACGTTTCTAATATGTATAATAGTATATGTATAATAGGCATTTGTTGTTACCTGCCGAGGGAGTGCAGATGTAATTGGTTCTGTCGCTATAATCTGGTGTATTTGCATTTGTTCAATACAGTATCTAATATTCAAACAGTAAAATAAGGAAGTATAAATATAAACCTTCAAACTCGTTCCTCGCTCTCACAAACCCTTTGGCTCATCACAAGTTTTCAAATCTTAGTTAGTCACAACTAACACAGCTTTTGAACAGCCTTTTCAGACACAAAAGGGAAGCAGGTGTATCATACCTGCTCAGTCTCAGCTCTCACCCCAAAACATCATGACTAACACGGCTCTTTCTCACAAGCTTGAAAACTCTGGGGTGGAAACAGAATTTACTAACTATGAGGAAATACAATGCTGGGTACCACAGCTTTAGTGCGCATTGTCCATTTAAAATAATGATAGTAATAAAATAAAATGGTCAACAAAATGCATCATCTGGCCATACACCATATCCAGATCTCACAATATGACATTATCATGGTCACCCTGCAGTGAAATAATGCTGTGACATTGTGGGAGTCCGCCCTGGCAGGCCGGTGCGCTGTCTGTTGTCATGTTCTGAAGGAATAATATTTCAAAATAACATGAAGTTCTTCACTTCACTCTACTAAATCAGAGCAAGTTTTATTTATATTTCAGCATGCCGCTACAAAAAAAAGAAAAAAAAAGACATGAATAGGCGCTTACAAATTGATTGTAAAAGGTATTGCAACCACAGTATCACAGCTATTGTCAGAAGCATACAAATTGTGCATTGACCACATTTTTCCCCATTGAAAACACCGGGAGGCACAACCAGGAGAGTGGCAACAACTTTCTTAACACAGTAGGCTGCAATTTCATTATTGAAACATCTCGGAAATTTTCCTCACAAGATTGAATGGCCGGGGTTGCTTGTTACAAGTTTCATCGTTCAAACTTTATTTCCAAGATGCAAATTCAGTCGCGACAATAATAAAGAATAACAATGGCCTTTGAAATCCTACCGTCTGATTGAAGCACTGTTTCGTTTGAATGCTGAGCTGGTTGCACAGCTACGAAAGTAAAGTTATAAATGCACAAACATATCTCAAATTATAAATAAATCTAGTGTCCTTGTTTAGCCTTGTGTTCTTTGGTGAAACAACTACGACCATAAAAAGACTCCAGAACATGACAGCTTGAGTCGGATCGCTGGCAGCAACTTTTTGGGGGAAAGAACATCAAACTCCTCATCAGTTTCCCAAGTGGACTGCTTTGATGATGGCAGCGAATCAAATTTCACAGTTAAAGTTGGACTGGACCGGCTCTGAGCTGCACCAAATTCTCAATGAAGCACTCTTCCTGCAGAGCGTTTCATAACACACAGATCTGCTTAGTTTCACGAACGATGTGAAGATGTGTGACCTCTGAGCTCCGTGTTACACACCTCTGTATCGGCATGTCATGTATCAATATGTCTTATCTAAGCAATAACGTCTGTAGAGTGCACGGGCTAAATCAAGATTTACTTAATCAATGAGCCCTTGTGGATAATGCGTTTGCTATGTTTGTTATCCTGCGTGAGAAATGTAACAGCATCTTCAATCTGTTACTACGCATAGTTGATCCAGGCCTCATTCATCCTGGAATGGTTGAATGAAAGGGAGTTATCTGGACTAGCTTTGTCAAACATAAAGTGGAAATATTATGCATTCTTGCGGCTTTGATTGGCTTTTAAACGTGCTTTTTGTCGCCTCTGGATTAGTATTTTAATAATGTCAAATGCCTTTTACATTTAGAAAACACACTTTATAAACCACACTTCCATTTCTAAGGTGAGGTATTTAAGCATTGAAGCACCCCCTGCTGTCCACAGTGAGAATGAACAAATAAAACATAAACAAATAAACCCATTAGGTAACGTGAATGATATGCTAAAAGTGCCATAGGTGAATGAGTCTGGAGATAGTTAATGAGCAGGAAAAAAAGACGTATTTCTGTCGGTGACGCAACAATCTGGTGCAAATTGAAACTGAGTATTTCCCGAAGACACCTTTGCAAACAGAATTCCATTTGTAGCCCGACTTCTTCCGAGCTTGGAACACCCACGGTTGAGCGCATTTCTGGATCTCTATGGACTCCCTGATCGAACAATTGTATTTGTTGCTGCTGTCTGTGTCAAAACTTTAGCATTGTCCCAATTGATGGTTCTTCCTCTTGAAGTGTCTTGAGACTGCAGACTACAGCTGTTCCTGGTTGACGTGTCTCTTAAATCAGCTGACCAGACATGTCACAGTAATGTCATGTGACGCCTCTGAAAAAGGCAACTGAGTGCAGCCAACACTGTCGAGGTAAGTTAAAAAGAAATGTCTGATCATAAGAAACTACTTATCAACAGCGTGTTTTCCTTTTCTGGTGTCATTAATCATCATATTGCAATCCTCCAGCTATAACTGTACACTTGAACTCTTGAATTTGACATTGAAGATGTAAGACTAGGCAAGGCAAGACAAACTAGTGATTTATTTTTTTCAGATTGTATGATCATTTTTATTCAAACTAAACTTTCCTGCTGTGACAAATGTAACCGCAATCAGTGTTTTGTAGAAAACTAAAAACAAACACAAAAAAACAATAAATGACTGTGATGGAGCTACTAACCTCTCATTTCAAGCCAAGCCAAGTGCAGTGTTTAATCAGGGAAAAATAATGATTTGAAATAGGGGTGAAGGAAAACACAAAAAAGATCAATCGTTGAACAGAAATGTTGGATTAAGGCTTCATCTACCTTCTGTTTACAATAATCTACTCAAACTACGGCAGAGATCAAGCCAGTAAAATGCAAATCAAGTACTTAACAGCAGAGAACAATAGGATAGACCTGCCTGAGACGTAAAGAGCTGAGAAAAAGAGACTAACAGAAAGAATGACCCAAAACTAGACCATTAGGTAAACAAGTCAGAGCAGCTTCAGGTTTACAACTCTTGCTTTCCATGCAGAACTAATATAGCTCAGGGCAAGAGAAATTCCAGCTCCTCAACCCCGTTCAGATTGAAAATTTGTGTCCAGATGACTACTTTTGAAATCGCTCCTGGACGAATGCGGGTATTACATCAAATAATGTGATGGGGGTGAGCGAAGGACACATCAAACATCTGTTCTGCTAAATTATCATGGTTTTCAAAACAAATGAGCCCTAGCATTTTTCCCTTCATACAATGCAGTTCCAAATGTCTTTTAAATGATCCAGGCCTATTGTTGATCTGGTAGCAGGCAGTGGTTGCGCACAACACATGCGTAAAAACAGAAACACCTCACATGCACTTCAATCTGCCACTGATGATGCACAAAGGGCTTTTTAATCGAATAGAAAGCTTTAGAGTTGTGAATTAGTGCGTGCATCGAGTGGAGGGAATAATCCTGAGCTCTCCCACGCACCACTGCAGCAAAGTCTCCAGGTTCGGGGCCATTTTGCTCCGCACTGTGCCTTAGTAAATATCGTGTAACTGGTCAAGTGGATAGTACTTGGATGGCACTGTAGGTTGGGTTCTAGTAACGTCATATACTTTCCCTATAGTTTAAAGAATATGGCAGTTAGCTTAGATTACAGATTTGTTGACCTGGTTTATGGTGAACATCAATGCAATACTGCGCCTATCCACATGAAACAAAAACAGGCACAACGTTTAATTCTTCTCTGCAAGCACACAGGGATTTAAGTGACATTATTTGAGTACAATCTCTGCAAAAAGTGCCATTGTTCAACCCCAAAGATGTGATTGTTGTCAGTTGAAAGATCCTTTAGATACAATCTAGTCAAGTTAGTGGAAACAATTCCCAACAGATAATGATAAAGTTCAACTGTAGTTTCAGTTTAGTATTGCTCCCATAGAGTTAGTATCGATCATAAAAAAAGTATAACCCATTAGTATTTTTCCAGACCATCTGGAAATGCATGTGCATTGTGTCACTATGGTAACGGTGGAGCTGTCCTCCATAGTCATACATGCTGCCTGCCTGTTTAAACCGCACATGCTAGTAAAAGTGTAAGAATAGAACTGTTTATAAACGTGAGAAAACAGAGCACAGTACAGTGTGTCTCGTGTGTAAAATTACACATTTTGATGATTGTGAGAAAAATGTTTTTTTTCTTCTCTCTCTCGTTCTGGGAAACCACATTCAAACTGTACATTGTGTGAATTTTAACAAAGGGCAGGCAGCTCTTTTATCAAGTAGTATAACATTGTTATTAACCAAAAACAAGATCTGGGAAGTGGGAAGAAAGGTCTTGATCTGTATAAGAAATAGTAAGACAACATGACATTGTAAATTAATCATTATCTTGTGTTGAAAATTATACTCTAAATGTCATTGTGGCGTCAAAATCATTAGTGATATCGAGCCTTTTTCAAAATCAAGTTTCCGTGTGCTTGTACTGTTCTGTTCACAGAGATCATGTGAACGATGGATTCAGAGGGATGTGGCTGTAGTGGCTTTATAGCCATAGTGGGCATAATATAATAGATGTTCTACCTGTGAATCACATGACCAAATGCAGAAATTTTGCCAGTCTCACCATGTTTCCCCAGGTCGTCTTGCTGAAATATGTGCTGTATTCATTCTGTATTCTTTGTGTAATTTCCCTTTTGTACAAATACTGCTACATCGACTGACTCATCAAGTCTAAAAACACTGAAAACGATTTAACATGAAGGTGAAAGTATTTCCCAATTAAAAAAGGTACTTTGACAGTTCAAGGTAGCCTCTGCAGATGGATTTCTTACATTGGACAAACAGAATGGGTGTAGGTGGATTAGCCTTGGTGCGTACTTCTAAACACTGCCCACATGAGCAGGTAAATATGCAAAATTATTCACTTTTCTTCTCCAAAGTCATATGTATTCTATGCAGATTGGTGTGAATACAAATGAATCACAAAAGAAACAGTCCAAATAAACTAGACAAAACCTGTGATTGCTCATATATGTGACGTTAATATATTATTTATTAGCTGCAATTAAAATATTTTCTTAGTTTTGATGGATAACAAAAGGCAATGTTTCTATCTTTCTGTATTGTCCTTGTGTTTGTTGCTGTAGTAAATTGTAGTTTAGACTGTAAACAACTGAAACATTCGTAGGGCTTTCAAAGTATTCAATTTTAACTTCAAATTACACTGATCATTCGCAGTGTGTATGAGCAGACCGTTAATGTGCACATATATACATTTAATTTTTTTTTTTGTTTTAATCACAATAACATTGTTCCTTTATCAAAAACAGTACTTTGCTTCATTCCTGCTGTTTACAAGGTAGTCTTCGTTTGAGCGTTACACAACACTTTGTTTTAATTTTCCTCAGCTTGTGATGCCAGGGTATAAATATAGTGACACCTCGTGTACACTGGCTCCAGTCTGGCTGTGGTTTGGGACCCAAGCGGGTCACTTGCACATTGCCTGTTACACCAACTCCAGTTTACTTTGGTCCATATTTGATGAATGCCACGCAGATTCACGTGGTTTCATGTGAGAGCACTTGTCTAATGACCTGAAAACCACAGACCACTGTGGCATCCAGCAAAAATCTATTTCTTGTGGACCCACGAACGCAGTGCTTTGAAGTCCGTGGAACAGGGCACATTGCAATAGACTTTAAGCACTTTCTAAATCTTCCGGAGCCGGACTGGAGTCAGTGGACACCTGGGCTAAGTCCATCATTCTTTGCATGCTCAGCCCTGGCTCAAGATTTCCAAATCATTAAAAGTGAGAGTAGCTCAGACCACACGATGAGCACTGTGGTCATGCCGGTGGAGCTGCTAAGGAGCTCCAGATTCTTGCCGTAGGAGTCTATTTTGACTGGACGCCATAACCCTCTGCAGGGTTTTATTATGTAAATGGTTAATTACCGCATGAACACGTGGTCAGTGCTTGTGATCGCGAGAACACAGCCGAGCTCCACTTTTCATCAGAGCTAAACGCCACAAAAACACAGCTCAGACACAGCAGCACAGTTACTCCAAGTGAAGCTGGAGTAAGGCGTCATATTAGCATGTAGCAGGTTCTGACTTTCTTATTGGAGAGAATCAGAGAACCAAAGCACACAATAACAACATAAACAACTTGATCATCATGTACAATGTTGTAGTAATTAAAAATACATTAACTTTTAAAATGGTTGTCGTCAGTAAAATCAATATTTGATTTGAACATGTTTACTTTACATCTTGGGACACAGATTGGTAATTTTTTTGGAATATGAAATACAAATCAATTATATACCATACCTTTACATATGTAAACTTCACTGTGCATGTGATTTGACACTTCATAAACAGAGTAAATAGACAAGTGAGGTCTTCTTCTGAGGTGACAGATAGATAAAATAACTGCCTGAGGCTCATACACAAAAATGACAGTGATTTCACATTCTTCCATAAAGAGCAGAGGTTAGACGCACACTCATGTCAATGATTATGACAAACAAACGGCTTTGAACCACAATCAGCCAATGCGGGTTATAATAAAAATAGAACGTTTTGAACATAAGGGATCATGGTGGTTATGGCATCTATATTTAAGTCAAAGAGGACATACGTAGTTTGAGATGCAGGTAACAGAAAGTACCACCACACAAGGAAGATAAGGAGATTCAACTGCACAAGGTCCAGTCAGGAAAACATTGATTGAACTTGTGGCTCGCAAAGATCAACAGAGATGACAAAGTATAGCACGTGATGTTTTGTTTTAGTCCGCTACGTTAAAGTGAAAGTAAATACGTCACCGCAGTTCCAGCACGTCTGAAAACTAAAAGGTCAACATAATGAGAGATGAGATGTTGATATCTATGTTTGTGTGTGTTAGCCGTCTTTAGTTAGTTAAAGTTTTAGGGCTAACGCTAAATGACTTGATGCACCTGAACGTCCGTCGTATGCCTCTCAAAGCTATCAGTTCTTTGACCTGCTGTAGATTGCTGTAGAAAAAGTGTGACAGGTTTTAGGACAAAGACAAATTGAGTTTGGACTTCTCTGTGTATGTAAACGTAACTGAAGTCATCATTCATTCATTTCATTCTCAGTGAGGACCACCGATAACTAAAATGGAGCTGGAGCAAGACTAAATTCTACGGTGGATTTGCTGTTTAACTGTCAGGTGGAAGATTTGTTTATGATTCACAGCTTTGACATTACTGGGCCTATCCACAGGAACCAGGCATTTGGTGACCCTAAACAAAGATTTTGACTGTGGCCCACCATTCAAAGCAGGGGTGTCCAAACTTTTCCCATCAAGGGCCACATATTGAAATATAGACCAAGCGGAGGGCCACAAATTAATCGCGAAACGTTTAAAAAAAAGGCTGCATTTATCAGATGTTTTAAGCGCCACCACATCTACATTCAGTCTCAGTGCCTTAATATCAGGTCTGTATTGCACTAAAATGTTAGTTATTTAGGTTGGAATTGTAGAAAATCTGAAATGGGCTGTAAATAGTTAATAGAACAATGTGGGCCAGTTCACCAGGAAGGGCCAAGAAAAATTGGTCTGAGGGCCAAGAAAAATTGGTCTGAGGGCCGCATTTGGCCCCCGGGCCTGAGTTTGGACATACCTGATTTAAAGGCACCTGATTTGTATTGTTGTAAAACATGAAAACAGAGCTAGTTCACGTTAAACTCTATCGGGCAGTCCACATGTATCACTCACTTTTCTAATGCATCCTAAATATTCACAGCAATGAGTTGATAAACACTTTTCACAAGTCTGAGCCCAGAGCGAGTTTTGCCGTTACAGGTAAAATTAACTAGATAAGTGCTGTGGCCTGTACTGGTGCAAAACAGATTTAACTTTATTGCATGCAAAAAATCCTGTACATGAACTAGTTCTGTTTTTCACGTCTTAAAACAGTAAAAATCTGGAACAGCACACACAAGCAAACACTGTTTAATAATCAGAGGTGGACTGAGGTGGAAAGGTGACTCAGGATCTCTACAGAAGCAGCCCATTTATTTACCTTTTTTTTTTTATACGAGAAATAGCCTACTCATATGTAAAGGTGGGTCCTCACCCAAGAAAACTTCAATAAATCACATGTAATTTCTGGCATTCCTGCGCATTTTACAATTTGAATTAGCTACATAGATTATTATAAGCTAATTACTTATTCTATTAGGTTTTTCCATTGTATTTAAAGTCCTTGAACATGGATAGATTTTAGGCATGCGTTTTTGGAGGCAACTTGACTTTGATTGTTGAGGCAGATTCTCTCGCTCTCTCTCCTTCTCGCGCTGGTTTAGACATGGCCCCCCGTCATGGTTGTCGCCCTAAACAACCGCTTAGTTCGTTTATGCCATCTTCAATGACAGCACAGATGAACAAAAATGAAAATAATTTAGCTGCAGGAAGTCTTGCCATTATTCATTCTCAGAGACATGCTTGTGGTCAGTTGAAAGGACTTTAAAATCAGATTAATATGGTTTGTTGACCCAATCCTGAACAAATAACGATACGGTTCAAGATTGTGAATCATAACTTCGGATAGTTCTTTCAAAAACACTGAATCTCCCATTGAGCTACACAGGCTCCTTCCCTGCGTCTGAAATAATATCATCAAACTCCAGAACGTGACCAAGACCAACAACAGACGATGATGACGACAAAGGGCAAATCATTATATACCGATAATAATCCCATAGGAGCACGTGCTTTCGTTCAGACTGGAATTAGCAGGTTTTTCTTCCCTCCATTAGCCACACAAAATGGTGCGTCTTCACTTCACAGGACTCAGATCTCCCGAAACACTGCTTTGGCACCTTCTCATCGACACCTCTGCACTTCTGAGTGAGAGTTCTGATTAACACATATGAAAGCTGAACCAAAGCACTCCAGGTTAATTTCATACGTTACAGTCATTTTTGTTTGTTTGGTGTGTTGAGTTTAGCTCTTAGGTTTTTAAGATATAATTGATTTACGCACATAGACAGACAAAGACTAAGACAAGTGTTTCGCCAATGTGACTTGACGTTCGACACTTTCCATACTTGTACTGCTTTGTTCTTTTAAAACACACACATGACACCACTGTGAGCTGCCTGTGTCTAATAATAAAGTGTTTTAAGTCTTGTCAACCTGGAGAGAACTGAAAGTAGCACTCTGATTGGCTGTGTTTGTGTTACAAGAGTTTCACTTCGCTGTCTGAAAAGAGTTGTTCTAAAGCTTAGCCAGCGCCTGAAAATCTGTGATTGTGGATATCGACGATGTGCCATAGGATTTGTGAGAGTGAGGGACGAATTACATACATTTGAATACCTACTTCTGGCTTTTCTGTGTGAAAATGAGGTATCCCAGGTGTAAATGTGCCTCTTTTTCATAGGAGGAGTCAGAAGCGGCACATGAGGTACTACTTTCAGGAGGAGTCCAGTCCCGGCTCTGGCTCCACTTGAGTTGAGGAAGAGCTTCAACTGCGGCAACTGCACTGGACGAGAAAGACGAGATGTAGATGATGCAAGTGAAAAAACAGATACAAAGATGAAGTAATATTTTCTCACCAATTGCTGACTTGATCTTGTGATAAACAGCCGTATTTCCAGTGATTGTAACTTGAACGCTGAGCCCACATGCTTGGCAAAACAAAAGTACACGTTAGCATCAGCTGTTTCCTGTTTATCAAAGCACGCATTTGCATCAAGATCATTTATCGTTTTCTACAATCAATATATGCTTTCGATGCTTTCAAGCATAT
Source organism: Rhinogobius similis (assembly GCA_019453435.1). NCBI lineage: Eukaryota > Metazoa > Chordata > Actinopteri > Gobiiformes > Gobiidae > Rhinogobius > Rhinogobius similis. Next base: position 9,365,632 of record CM033628.1, on the reverse strand, counting down.
TTTTCATTTTACAGATGCTCAAATAAATGAAGAAATACAATGGGGGAAAAAAAAACAAAAACGATTGTATCTCTAATGCAGAACATTTTAACTTCTAAAATCAGTAAACCATAAAGAAATATAAAATAAAAAAAAAGTGAAGTAAATGCAGAAAAAACTGATGAAAGAAGAATTACTGAATGTATTTTTTGTGAATTACTAAAATCAGCCGAAAAATAAGAAAATGTATGTCTGGATGAGGTCAGTTGTCCATGTTGCCTGTCCCTGCCGCTGGACCTTGAGCACGGAAATGCAGGCCGCCATTACATATAACCAATAATTATAAAAAATAATTAATTGTAAAATATTCAAAATTACACAGTGCACCTTTAAAAAACACGTTAAACTATCTTTTTCTTATCTATTTTCATAATTTACAAACCAAATAATGAAACAGTATTTGCACTTGTACACACGACAACACATTTGAAAAGCCAATACTGTGAATAAGCGGCTGATTACTCAACAATCTTAGTTTTGTTTTTTTCATCTTGAGCATAATTACAGAAAATTGACTCATCGTAATGGGTAATAATTGAGGTCCGAGAGAGGAGACAGATGCTGCCTTCAGACTGCAGCTCTCCACCAGAGGCCTGTGAACAGATGATCGTTCATCAGTAGCTCTTAACAAGGTTTTGTGGGACAGAATTTACAATGAGCATCTCTGAAGAATAACACTTACACAAAAAAGTAATTTTCTCTCATCGGACCAAACACTCCTATCTCCATCCATCATAATAAAGGTCTTGCATTCTGTTAAAGCGACTTCAGACCAAATATGCATGTGTTCTATCGTCAAAAAAAAAAAAAAAAGGTGTTTTGTTTCATTTACATGTTTGAGCAGCTCTTATTTAGTCCATCTCCTGCTCTTAAAGTGGATCAATGCAATGCCAAAAATAAGGTGCACATATTCAAAAACCTGAATAATGCATAATATGTGACATTTAAGGCCCATAGTTGATAAACTGCAGTGTGGGTTGGAAAATTAACATATTCATTTTGCAAGGTTCTACAAGATTTCAAGTTGCTATCATACGGCAACGGTAGTCATTTTGACTAACATTAGCCTGTAAGATAAGATAAAATAACCCTTTATTTGTCCCACAGTGGGGAAATTCTAATGTTGTGGCGCACAGTTAAAGAACAGCATGCAAGAGAACATAAATGCAATACAATTTTACGCAATAAAAAACAAGATAACGCTGTGTATATGTATCCATAAGCCAGATTTCGAATGGCCCTCGTCCCCCAACTTGTTCATTTTGGAGCGTCTCGGGACAATAAACATCTTAAGACCTCTTGAACAGGCCAGTACGGTTCCCTTATGGCAGAGGAGACACTTTTGGACCTTCCCTATCACCTCTAAAGTGAGCCAATGGAAATGTGCCTAAGGTGTTTGTAAATGCAGTACAATGCAGAAATGTAAATCATATTCAATTAAAAAAGTAAATAATCAAATATTATGCCAAATTGACATTCCATATTTTGAGACGTTCCCTCATCAAAAAAGGTTTGGAGTTGAGTTTAGCTTCATTCAAGCTTGTTTGATGAATCCTGTTTAGAAGGTCCTCCTACTCTGAGCATCAGGAAACAATTGGTTACAGATTTCCCAGAAGTAGAGCTCCAAGATAGGCTGTGCTTTTTTTAAAGTCCATAAACCACCACTAAACATTCACATTCATTACAACTGCATGCTTATAAGGATGTCGGGGCAAGCTAGCTTTTGCTTTTTTTTCGTATGGTAATTCCCACTGCTGCCAGTAGATGGAGTGTTAACCCCAAATTCTGACGAGGGAATGCCTGACCTATAGAAAAAAAATGTTCATTATCGTTGTTCATCCACAGCAAAGATACTCAGCTTGTATAAGGTCAACAACACAAATAATGCATCATACGTGTAAAAGTTTACTCATGATTTCAGAGTTTGTCAAGAGGTATTTTTAGCCCATCGGTACATTATTAATTATTTCCACTTGCGACCACTCCAGGGCAGGCTCAAAACAATAATCTATAAGAGACCGCTGATTACTTTTTCCTGTATAATTTCATCCTTGAGCATAATTACACACCAGATTGACATACTACAAAGGCTTATAATTGAAGTCTGAGGGGCAGTTTCTATAGAGGGAAACAGCAGATGTTGTCTTCACTTCCAAAGATGGCTCCTAAATGCCACTCAAACCACAGTGGCTATTTCCTCAGCCGTGGAGGAGACGAGAACAGGAGGCAGAAGAATCACTCTCCCCCCGGGACGCCGCGCTCCCCTGTTAGGTGAAGTTAAAGAGGTGGGCGCAGCTGGCCGAACCCATTCTTTCTACTTTATGCTTTCTAAACATTAGCATTTATCTACAGGCTAGCAACTGTGCGGCTATCTTCAGATGCAAATTGCAGGATGTCCAAGAAAAGGACTAATTTCTTGTTGCGGCGGTGCGCGCTGAAGCGGAGAGTGCCGTTTTGGAGAGGTTTCTAAGGAGTTAGGCGCATGGGGGATTGTGGCGGAGTTTAGCACAGCTGCACAAATTTGAACAAAATAAACGGTTGAAATAAATTGGTTGAATAGCGCATACTTCAAATGGTTTAATAAGGAAGCTGTTGAGAAAGCTGTTGAGAGTTTTTTGCTTGTTTTTTAGTTAGTTAGTTAGTTTTTACTAGGTTATAACACAAACAAAAACGAACAAACAAAACAGAGCTTCAAACGCTGTTAATTTAATCCATTAAAAGGTGCACTCTGTAGATGGGGGAACCGGCTGCCTGATTGTCTCCTAAAGATGTCAATGCTAGAATGTTTTACTGCAAAAAGGCACTGTGTCAGATTAGTACTGTCTAAAAAACTTGAAAAAACAAAAGTAGTTCATATAATTAAAAAAAGAAAGGTGGGCTTAACAGTATTGATTTGCAGCAGATCAAGTTAATTCCTTGCTTTCCTAACACATTCCTAGCATTATTCTTTATCACCATGAAGAGTTTATAAGCGCTTTTCGCCAGACAGACCTAAGGCCATGCATGCTTTTATGAGTTTCAGAATTGACTACTGCAATGTACTTCATGTTGGTGTGAACCAGTGCACTCTCCAACGCCAGCAGATGGTAGAAAAGGCTGCAGCTCGCCTTCTGACTAACACTCACACACCACTCCTGCTCTGTACGCTCTGCACTGGCTCCCAATACGCTCCAGAAGAGATTGTAAAATGTTAAAGGACACATATTCTGCTACAGTGACTTTTTTGAGCTTTTAACCATGTTCTAACAATGTTCCGTCATCCAAAACACACCTGAAGTAGCATTCAGTTGCATCCATGCTGTTTTGAGGAATGTTTATCAGAAGATCGTCCACCCTCCTAACCTCAAGCACACTTTCTGCTGTACTTCCTGGATTTTCGGACGTATTATCAGATCATCTATATCACTTATTCAAGAATGTTCCGTTGTTTTAAGTCCTTAAATCATCGCTAAACTTAGCATTTCTGCCTCCAAAGATTGCTGCAGCAAATTCGCACCATAACGTCTTTTCAGCACTAACTTCACTAGATTTTATATATAGTTCTGGCACCATCTGCTGGCTGTAATTAATAAGAAACTTTTTACTCAAGAGCATGTTTGTTTAAAGGCTAATAACAATATGAAAAATGCAGAATATTGTTCCTTTAATGTTTGTTTCTACAGTCATGCATGAACATATTTGCGGGTCAACATCTGCTGGACGTCCCCAGGACCAAAAGCAAAAAGGGAGGTGGACTGTCCTGGATGAGAACTCTGTCCCTGGAGTTACTGTCGATCATGACTTTGCCTTTGTCTTATTTGTTCACAGATGCTTATATACATATAAGCATAACATAACATAATGGTGATACTTTTGTTCATATTGCCTATAGTTTTATTCTTTAATTCACTACTGTAAAGGACTTTGGTTAAGTTCTTTCTCATGTAAAGTATTATACAAATAAAGTTTGACTGACTGTTTGATTGACTTTCAGAAGCCAGAGCGGAGTTTTGCCAGTAAAGCTAACAACACCTAGCACACTATCGATGTACTTCCTGGTTAAATAAAACACTTTATAATTAAATGCACAAAACATCTTATTTTGACCCCAAGAGTCACTTTTACAATACATCTGGGGAAAAACGAATTAACTACATGGACGGAAATCAGGTATAGCCTGATTAAAGCCTATTTAGCTGGTATTTAATGGTCCTATAACATGCAAAATCGACTTTTCAGAGGTTTTAACCTTCCTACAGTGCTATTTGGGCCTCGTATGTGTGCCCAAAGTGGTTTTTTGATTGATTCCCGCATGTTTTCGCTAGAGAACTTCCGTCCCCCTCGGCTAAGCAGCAGACGGGGGCTCCTCAAAAGGATGACGCGCTTCACAAGGATGACCCGGCGCTCAAGCCACGCCTCCAGGAAGCGCGCAGCCGCAAGAATAAAAACAGCTAATGCTAATGCTACACAATAATTACACGATAGATACGACAGATAGAAGAGTTAGCTTGTTGTTTACCAAACGGCAACGTCCGTCGTCGAGGTACTGGAGCACGTCAAACTCCAGGTCAGATCCAGGACGTAGGACTCAGCACGACGCACCGTCAGGACGGATAAAAGGTTTATTCCCGTGTTTGTGTATCGCTGTTTACCGGAGCACACAGCGCATGCGCACCATCTCCGCTCTAGGCTTCCTCGCGGGTTGGGCGGGGGAGGCGCGCGGGTTGGGCGGGGGAGGCAGCCTGCTCTCTGTTCGGGGGGGTCAGATCTCAGAGTGAGCCGTTTGCTTTTGCAAGGAGGGGGGCCAGTCCAAGAAATGGGTGTTTTTTGGAAACTGTTATGTTATGGATATTGCACAACGCAAAATTTTATCAACAAAGCCCTTAGAATAGACTGTGTAAAGGGCAAAATAGCAGAATATGGGACCTTTAATGTTTAGTGTTTAATTGCTAAAAATAGCTTGACAAAACATTAATTATACAGTACCATATTAAACAATGTGTGGGCTCGTGTCTTCACAGATCTGACCTATAACTTGGCCTGGTGGCATCACCTGCTTGTTTCCATGGAAACTGTTATTCTCGACAAAAGCAGGTGGCAGACCTTCCATCAGAGCAGTTACAGTGCACCTTTAATCTTTACAATTTTCTTTATACTTTAAACATGTTACTGAATTAGCAATTTTTAATAAAACAATTTAATACACTTTAATTTTCAACCCTTCTACCCTTTTATTTTTTCATGAGGCAAACTTTAAAACCCAATAATCTCCAAGTGCAGCGGGTTTATTGCGGCCCGGCACGGTGCATTTGAGTTTACAATCTAATAATGCTTCTTTCTGTGTTAGACATAAATTTCATTGACTAAATTCGACCCATTTAAAATCTGAGGGGATTTGTAAATGGATAATGCCGCTGTCCAAAATCTGATGTAGATCCAGCCCGTGTTATTCATCCCTGTGCTTTCAAAGCCCATTCACTCGCTCCAAAATTCACCCGATTTTTCTGAAAACCTCATCCATTCTGGGCCCCGTCTATTCACGCCACCTACACACACTCTGCCGCCTCGATAATTTATCTTTCTTTATGCCGGTGCTAAACTTAAGACAGAATACGAAGCCGGAGAAAGGGACAACTGCAATAAAACTTGTAGTGTCCCAAGAAAGATCAAGCATAATCGAATCTGGCTGCTCGGAAAATGAATGAAACAGAGGCGATTTCAAAATGTCTGCGGTTTCATAACAGAAATAAAGAACCGTATGGTCCCTGATGCAGCGGCGTACAGTAGATACAGAAAGCCGCGTTATCACTTCATCATTGGTTTTTGCAATGTGCTGATATTGAAAGCCCCTGGATGTAACAAAAACATGCTGACGTGCCAAAAGCTCAACCTGATTTGTATTGTATTACTATTCATGGTATATGTTATGCGTGCACTGGGACCAGATTTCTTATCTATCCGGGAGACATTCTCACCTCCGACTGCAAAGCTCCCAGTTCTGATATTATTTAAGCGAAAAACTAGAAATGCAAACTAATTTCCACTTGTGCGTCTTTTTATTTACTTCTTCCATTGTGGCATTGGTGTGTGTTTGTCTCATTACAAATACAGTGTGTAATGGTCCAGTGTTGTTTATTTTATTCGTGGTTTTATTGCTCAAACAATTGGATGGATTCTTAATTTAAACTGGCTCGCCTCTCCACAGATCTGACCTGTAATTTATCATGTTAGTTTCACTCGTTTGACTCCATATTGCGATACTTTTAATGTTATAAAGCAGTATCATATCCATGGAATATAACCATGTTGTAACCAATGAGCGAAAGACCTGCATTATCGTTTGTAATCGGTTTTCACACAGTTTAAACGGCACACTTTTTAACAGTAATTAATTTATCGTCGTCAAGACCACGACCTTTGAAACCTTTTCTACGATGGAACACTCTATACTATTAATTCCTTTATTTAATAGGAACATTGGATATTAAAGGTCTCATAACATGCAAAATCGACTTTTCAGAGGTTTTAACCTTCCTACAGTGCTATTTGGGCCTCGTATGTTGTGCCCAAAGTGGTTTTTTGATTGATTCCCGCATGCTTTCGCTAGTGAACTGTCTTTTCCGTCCCCCTCGGCTGAGCAGCAGACGGGGGCTCCTCACTAAGATGACGCGGCTTCACTAGGATGACCCGGCGCTCAAGCCACGCCTCCAGGAAGCGCGCAGCCGCAGAATAAAAACAGCTAATGCTAATGCTACACAGTAATTACACGATGGATACGACAGATCGAAGAGTTAGCTTGTTATTTACCAAACGGCAACGTCCGTCGTCGAGGTACTGGAGCACGTCAAACTCCAGGTCAGACCCAGGACGTAGGACTCAGCACGACGCACCGTCAGGAGGAGAAAATGTTTATTCCAGTGTTTGTGTATCGCTGTTTACCGGAGCACACGGCACATGCGCACCATCTCCGCTCTAGGCTTCGTCGCGGGTTGGGCGGGGGAGGTGCGTGGGTTGAGCGGGGGAGGCAGCCTGCTCTCTGTTCGGGGGGGTCAGATCTCAGAGTGAGCCGTTTGCTTTTGCAAGGAGGGGGGCCAGTCCAAGAAATGGACTGTAATGAACAAACATGCCAGATTATAGCATAAATAAATAAATACAACTTACTTCTGCAGGTTTGCCTCTGTGTAATATTTTAATTTTTTGAAAAGCTTTTGGCCAAAATGAATCAGACATTTGTGGGTGGGCTGAATGAGCTCTGTGTGTTACCTTGTGTATGTGTGTTAGGAATCCAGTTCATGGCTCTTTGTGGCACCACTAACTATTGTATTAACATTTCAATGTGTTCTTATTCACCTTTTAATACAGAAGAAAGAGTCTTTCTGAGAGCCATCAGATCCAAAACCAAAAACAGCACCAAGTCTAAAATAAAGTGAGATTCAATTAAGTAATAGAGCTTGGGATAAAACATCAGAAGCTGGCCAGAAATGCCAAAAGTCCATAGACAAAGAAGAGCACTGAGACAATATTTTAAAATCTGTATTGTTTTAACATTAGGCTCTGAAAATTCTCTTAGATGCGACAACTCAATCCTGAGCTCCATTAAAAAACATTAAAAACTAAGAATGCGTCCATGAATCAGTTTCGAGATCCACAGCTAGAGAAAATATACTCCTATCTTTAAGCGCCTTCTACTCAAGCAACACCTGCCACAGGATAATGAATAAACAAGCAATTAAAGGGCTGTTAGCCTAGCAATCAATTGCAGCTAGGCTAATTTCCTGGTAAAAAGACCATCTCTGTTTCCTTAGTAACTAAACATTCTGGGAGTGTTTGTTCCACCGGCTCAAGATGTCTGTGCCATATGCTGGGTCTTACTTACCATAGGTGTGTTTTTAGGCATTAACAACATGGTGGTGTTATAAAATGTGCCACGAGCCACGCACATCACATTTTCTACATTTAAAGGAGCGCTCTGTACATTTTTGGTGAAGTTTACACCATCTGTTTGTCTACATGAAGATGTTATTGCTTTGACTGGAATGTTCCACAGTCAGGCATTAAACATATCTTATCATTTATTTAATTACTGTTTTGTTTTGTTATTTATTGATTTATTTTTTTTACTGAAAAACAATGGCACAAATCCTTTACAATTCTAACCTGTAACTTGACCTGGTGGGGTCATCTCTTTAATTAGTTTAATGCTATTCTGTGGGAAATTCCAGGCAAATGGAGTCACGCAAACAGCACATTTAAAATGTCTGAACTAAGAATACAGTTTTTGGTTCTATATGGATTTGAAAATAACAACCCTGTCTATTCACTCTTTGGTTCCACCAAGTTAAATGACTGACAATAGTAAAAACAGTATAGATAACGTCACTGTGATCTACAGCGCCTTCTAGTGTGCAAAAAGGGATAGGCCGATGTGGATTTTTTCTTTTCTTTTTTTTTTTTCCTGATTCTGATATCTGTCTTGCTGCTGTTGCCAATAACTGATATTTGCTGATACCAGTATTTAGATTTTAAAACCAACAGCAAGGCCTACAAATACATTTTATGTTGAAGTTCAAAGATACATTTTCTTTTTTCATAGTAGACTAATAAATGTGTTGCATGATTGTGAAAACATATAATATTTTTTTTACCTAATTGGTAATCTATGTCCATTTTTACTCATTAGTCTGTTGAATAAAATATAAAATAAGCCAATATTGCAGAAAATCTGTCAATATTGGCCAATACCAAAACTGAAACCGATATATTGCTAATGCATTCAATGAGAGATTTATTGTCTTATTTATTAGCCTCCAAATGTCACAAACTTTGAAAAATCAGGGCTGTTTTGGGGCCGCATGAGAGTAACACCAGAGCATCGTCAGAAAACATGACTATATAAAGCATAGTTTTGTTGACATAGCAATTATTGTAAAAAATGTGCATAACAAATCCTACTTAAATTAATAAACTTCATGAGATGGAGTTGGAGCTCTTGTTCTTACTCATTGGCGACGGAAACACACGAAAAGTATGTACACACCATTTATTTCAGTGGCCTAAAAACAACCAAATATGTGTTTTTCTTTAATTGCTGTTCATTAAAATGGCATAGAACATTGTCAAAGCCCAATTGAGTTTTCCTCTTTGGGATTTTTTATGGTTAATCCCAATTTTTCCATCAACATAATGTTTTAACTCTATTTTGCTTCTAATTCATAGAATGTAATGATGAATAATTAGAACCATGGACAGGGCAATTAGCAGTTTAAATAAAAAAATCCTCTTTTCAAACCTTGACAATGACAAGAAGCTGAAATAAGGTCTGCACAGATACAACAAAACCTTCCCTATTCTTCTCCATTATTCCATCTCCAGCCCAGGATCATTGCTGAGGTCCTGTTGGTAAAACAAGTATAATTGATGAGGGGGAACGCAACATTTTGTTATTTGGCCTCGAGTTCAGAGCAAACGCATTTACCTTGCACAGATTAGTTTCGAATTAAACTTATATAACGCCGGGTCTAAGCAATCAGCTCCTTCCCAGTTTCTCCCGCGACTCATTTCTTTGAGCAAGTTTAATTATCTCTAATGGCGGAGTCAGGGTGCGCGGATCGGCAGGAAAAACAAGGCCCATTCTTCATAAATTCATTACACAATTGGACTGGAGAAGAAAGGGGGTGCTGCCAAAGGCCAATTTATGTCTTTTGTCATTAACGAATTGCTCAGGGTGGAGTTCGCCACATTGTTTTATGTTGATTAGCCGGAAAAAGAAACTCCCAATTGAGTCTGTAATGTTTAATCCTGATTGGGTAAGTAAAAATTCAGTTTACAAAGTTTGGGGTAAAAATGTCAAGTCGACCTTTCTTTGGAATAGGAAAGTTTTAAAGAAAGAAGTAATATTGATGAAAAAAAGTGAGTGGTGTGCATGAATCTTCAACCCTCTAGACCTCATGGCAACCCAGTTTCCAAGAAAAGGCTCACAGTTCTGCAGTCGGAAAGGAAATGTTTTTGACCAGTAATTCTCAGCCATCATAATGAACACTTAACCTTACATTTTACATCTGCCTTTGAGAGACACAGGATTGAGATTTGAGAGGTTATTCAGTTTTCTGTATTATTATCTGCAGTCTCTAATGTCAGTCTGAAATATTGTTCTAGTGTCCAACATTTCAATTGACTTTTAACTTAAGTTTCAATAAATATGTAATTTTTCTGATATGTAAACAAAATATTACTATATTTCCTGAGAAAAAAGATTATATAGGAAATAAAAAAATAAAAAAAATAAAAAATAGAAGTAATTAAAAGAAAAGTAATAATCATCAAAAAATTAAAAAAAATAAATAAAGAATAAAAGGATGAACGAACTATATGTTAAATGACAGGCAAATGAATTAACTAATAAATAGGTCACAATACTACTAAGTATGATTTAGTAATATAGCCAGGCCATAGGTTGAGAAGAGAAGACTGGTGTTGTTTTGGTAATTATCTGTTATTAATTGTTATTGTTATGTTTTTTTTTTTCTTTTTCCTTCTGTTGTCTGGTGGATGGGGATTCTGTCTTGATATCTTGTGTGAGACCTTTGTCTGCATGTTTGTTTTTTTTGTTGTTGTGTGATAATAAAATATTACTATATTAAGGTCAAGTTCAAGGCCAAATGCATTTATATAGCACATTTATAAACAGGCACACTGTCCCAAAGTGCTGCACAATTTCAATAACACAAAAAAGAAATTCTCAAAAATTAAAAATTAAAAACATAATGTAGATAGCTTGGATTAAAACCCAGTGTAATGAAATGAGTTTTTAGCAACGATTTGAAACTCTGAACAGAAGCAGCAGCTCTTATGTTCAGGGGAAGAGAGTTCCATAGTTTAGGCCCAGCAACAGAAAAAGCTCTGTCTCTTCAAGATTTTAGTCTAGACCTTGGGCAGTGGAGGGGTAGTTGGTGAGCTGACCTCAGTGCTCTGCCCGGAGTGTGCAAAACAAGCATTTCAAATAAATGAGAAGGTGCTAGATTGTTTAAAGACTTGAAGACAAACACTAAAATCTTGGACTGGATCCTGAAATGAACAGGTCACCAGTGGAGTGAGGACAGCACAGGGGTAGATATGGTCCCTGTGTCTCGTCCCGCTGAGCATTTGGACCAGCTGCAGTCTGTGCGCTGAACTGGTCCAGGCCAAAGTACAGTGAATTACAATGGTCTAGGTGGGACGTTATCAATGCGTGAACTACTTTTTCCGTTTGGTTTGGGGCAAATAGGACTTGAGTTTGTAAGTTGGATAAGGCTAGTTTTCACCACTGAACTGATCTGTTTGTCAAGTTTAAAGTTATTATTGAGAAAAATACCAAAACAACAGGAGAACAATAAGATGAAAACGCATTAAAAAAAAAATTGTGAATCAGGGCAATCACCCAGTTACAATTTCAGTCTTTTTTTCATTCAGATTTAGAAAAGTCAGCGACATCCAGTTCTTAACTTCATTTATGCATTTGTGAATATCAGACCTTTAGCGACTATTGAATTACATAAAACGATGCTTCAGAACTCAGGGCTAAAGTGTACTCCATTCACTCATCTTTCTTTCAGTCAATTCCTGTTACAAAGTTGTGACTAGATCTTTTACTTGTACCACAGGGTCTTTGGGTAAGTATGACCTGTTCCGTCGTCATGCTGAAATACAGATTTAGAGTCAGACAAATCATTCTTGTTGTCCTCCATTTGTATCCATTTACCAGTTCACCAGAAAACCCAACTATTTTAAAAGATATTCCTCGAACTGGTGGTATGTAGCTGTGTTGGTGCTTCATGTGTCTCTGGCCAAACTCAGTCAGAGGCGAAGAATCATCTATAATTTAGACCAAAATCAAACTTCTCTCACCTCAGATCACCAGCGTTTAGTGCTTCACGTGTTGATTTTGCAAGATGTTTCTTGGTCGCTCCGTTTTCTCCCCAACCAAGTATTTCCACACACCCACCACTTTGCACTGGTTGTGTTAGCAAATGTTTATATTTCAGCTAAGATCGGGGTTAGGTTTAGGGACAGATAATTTGATTTAGGGTAGGGCTCTGGGACAAGTTTGCTAACCCGGGTCTTGGCAGAAGTGTGTCAAGGCTCTTTCACACTAAAAAAGATCCGAACTTGTCAGGCGAGATTTTGGCGACAGGCGGCTTACGTGTGTTTAGTGTGAATAATGCTGTCGTAACGCAGAGGAGGATGTAGGAGGTTGTGGGGGCTGGTTTTAGGGAGGATTTGTTCATAGAATGAGTCTCCAGCTGCCTCAAGAGGAGGCTCCGTCACAAAATTGTTTTCAGTCGTATTTAGCTCAACTTGAAATCAAACAACTCTCAGCAAGTATCTTTTATCTGTGATGATACTGTGCTGCGATTAGTGTACTTTTATTTTTGCCTTGAGTAAATCCTAACATAAGTGCCTCCTTCTCTGGCCTAAAGCTGAAATAATCCAGTCCGTTTGGTCCATGTCTGTGACCCATCCATCCATCCATCCATCCATCATGACGCGTTCAGGACCAGAGTTTATTCTGGAGAATTGTGGAGAGACAAGTTGACGCCCTGACCCGGTGATGAGGTTGGGGAGGTCAGATTGGTGCAAAAGAGCCCTTAAGGAAAAAAAATTGGCACTTCTCGGTCCTCTGTTTTGTGTTCCCTTCTCTTTTTTTTTTCTCTTAAACCGCTGTGTCGGTGGATATGAGGATTTCCTGGCTGATTCATCTGTCAATCACATCTATCTGGACTCAAGGAGATAAAACCAGGGCCCACAGTGCACATATTTGTTCAATATGGGAAAAGCGTAGTCTTGGCTGGACTGGCAATCATCTATTTTATGTAGCAACTCTTTTAGGCATGGTTCAGTATCGGTCTAATCCTAGTGATACATGAGTTCTACTTCATTCATTTATTAGAGTCATCTGCTAATGGTCGTCATGGCTTTGGGAACGGTCTGAATGAGCTAAAAGTAAGAATGGGATTAACTTATTACATTTCATGCAGATTCCCCTTAAAATTATGCACAGAACCTTCCTGGACGGGCTCTCTTCTGATTGGCTGAACATGACGGCGGTGGGAGGAGCATATAGTGTTGCACTTTCATGAAGAGTAACATTACATGGGAGGGTTTGATAGAGGCAGGAGACAGGAAAATCTATCCAGTGAAGCTCTCTTTGTAATTAATTGGACGACTGTCATTTAGCTAATTATTTGTGGTGGATTAGTGGCTTTACCTGATCAGTCTAGTTTGCGGTTGGTGTAAAGTTTCCTTGCATGTGCGCCCTCCATTGATTATTAAGTACGCAGTAATATTTGATGGGCTGTCTGTCTGGGACGCTTTTAGATCTACGAACTCCATTTCCAAGTTTCTAGCACATGTTAAATGGGTTGTACCTGATTTTTTTTTCAACACTGATGTTGCCCCAGTACAGATGTATTGTAAAAGCAGTTTGTACGGTCAAAATCAGACCTCTGTGTGTTGTCTACATCAAAGTATTACATGTTTTTATCAGCTACAACCCAGGAAGTAAGGCTGATGCGGAGTTAGCAAGCTAGAACTCCGATAAGCACTGAAAGGTGGATTTGAGATGCCAGTTTGGAGCGCCTGAAATCATTTGACGATGCGAGATTGGAGAGTGTCTGGAGCAGGTGAGTCCAAATAAATACAATAAATGCATATATAGATACAGTAAATTGCAAGTCAAGAGAAATGATTAGTGAGGCTGAAACAGGGGCAATTGTAGCTTCTCTGTTTTTTTATGTAATGTAGATTTCGGGTAACCGGAAATGAGGGGGTAATATCCCACAGCCTCCTGTACATCTCCAGGACTCAGGGACGAGCAGGTCGGATCACAGCTGACCTTTCTCACCTGGACATGGACTATTTGAGCCACTTGAGCAGGAGGCCACAGAACCTCTTGCCATAAGAACAGTTTCTTTCCCTCTGCCATTGGACTCATTATCACTATTGAACATCTGTCACTTTAAATAACTCCTGTTTAACTCAACTTCATCTATGTGCACTGATAGATTTCAACTGTTATTCTGTTCATACAATATAATTATATTGTATTGTATTGTATTGTATTTTTCATTATTTTATGTTGCATCACATCACGTAAATTGTGAATTTTGTTCACTTGCAAATACAATACACTTTTTTCCCTTCTTTTTTGTCTCCTTTTTCTTAAGTTCAGTGGCTCGTCACTGGAGCTCCTCTTCTGGAGAAGTGATTGTTTTGATTTAATTCAAATTATCTAGGGGGATTGTCTTACTTGGCTGAGAGTGGTTGCACGCAGTGTAGGCCACAACTCCACTAAGGTAGTCCTGACCAAACCGAGCTCAACATGTGGAGATGCACTGCACTGTGGCAGCCACTGCTCCTGACTGCCTGAAAGAAGAGTCTTGAGGAATGATGAACCTAGTGTCTTATAAAAACTGCTCCGTAACTACACAGTTCAGGCAGATTTGGCCAGAGGAAAATTTGTGACAGACAGAAGTTGGATCTACTCAGGCATTTGTAGTCATCCTGGATGAACCAAGATGACATAATTATGTCTTAAAGGCACATGTGTACGACACTGAACATGTTCAACTCGGGTATAGCTTTTGCTGATAACAATTCTAACATGAATTTATTCTTGATTAAAAAAACAAAAAAAACATTGAATATGACGGGTCAGTATTTTTAGGTTCTAATTTGACGAGTCTCACATGAATCTCTCATTTGTGTTGCCAGTTCCTGTGCGTCCTCTCTCTGATCTGAACGGTCACTGCCTAAAGCCCGGCTCCTGCACCAATCATGAATCAGAGCTAATGCAGCCTCTGCAGCTCATGAGCCTGGGATTGTGGAGGAGAAGGAGCTGAACATGAGCCATGGCCTGAACTGAACTGAGAAGGAGAAACAGTTGTGTCTTTGTCTGCAGGTTAAGGCTTTGGAGACACAGGTTCAGTCGTGGCTATTGTTTCTTTTTTTGAAACAGAAAGAGCGTGGACTACATAGTGTTCTTTTAACTTTATTATATACGACATTTTCAAGTCACAGCTTTCTTATTTTACCCTCTAAACGTTACACACTGTCCAACTTTGATCAGACTGTACAAACTGTACTTTCTACTTTCTTCAGATCCAGGTTGTGTGATTTAGTGGCTTCATATTCTGCACATGCCACGGCGTCATTAGTTTATTGCTGGTCATGCAGTCAGAGGTCTCTCTCACAGAGCTCATTAAGCAGAACAACAGCCTGTCTCTCCCCGTGTCGACGCCCATTACACTGTGCACGCTCTGTCGCCATGGTAACAAGATACTAACTTGGCAGAAAGCTCCAGCGAGACATAAGGAGAACAAAAATCACACTTTGAGAGACTTTGGTAAGAGATGGATTTACATCAATCAGACAAAACAGTGTGAGGAGCTGCCATTTGTGGAACATGCATTAGACCGTGATGGAGCAAAGGTAATAGGGCCAATCTGAGCTTTGACTGCGGCTTTGGTTAATGGTTTCTGCACATGAAACTGCAGAGAGTGCGCCGTGTTTACAGTCTGCAGTGGTCAGTGTCTATGAAGAGTGGTGAATCCAATCGATCTCTGCAACTCAAATGAAAACATATTTTAGTATCCTGACTTATTTCATGCAGTGTGCAAGCGTGTGTATTTTGTTTCAGTCAGTTTCATCATATGGGGTCAATTCTCATCCCACTTGACAATCCATGTGTTGGAAGTATGAAGGCGTTTCTATTTAATATTTCATAAACATTTGCTCTGTCCCCAGACATAAAGTAATATTCAAATCAAATATTAATTTTACTGATACAAGTTGTAATGTTGAGCTGTTTTTAAGGCAAGATATTACACACTTTCACCTGGAAACAACACTGCACTTAAAGATGTTTTATTATTTCATGAATCCACTTGGATCCTTGGACAGTGACTTCAAAGGCTGTTTTCTTCAAAAGCCATGAGGATCAGCCCTTAAAGTAGCTTGTACTTAACAAGAGTTAGATTGTGCTGTAGAATCTGTTCATATTTAGTTCTAAGCCTGATTTGTTGAAATAAGAAATGAGCCCCATTGCTTTAAACTGATAAAAAGTGTCTGTACTTCCGCTGTTGGCTATGATAGAATTGGTAAGAATGAGGTGTTTAGCGATTTTCAACAAATGTATGTAATTTACGGTCTAAATGGGCTGCCCTCTACTGTATTTATGTGGCTTCATTTGGGGCCTAACCCACACATCAGAGACCACTGCCCTAAACCTCTGCATATCAGTCATCAGTCAATCACATTTATAGATAGAGCACATTTTAAAAACAATCATGGTTGAACAAAATGCTTCACAGATACAGTTTCAGAAACACAAATACACATATAAATAGTAAAACAATTATGCATTAATGTTCGACTATAGACCATGGTATGACCAGAATGGAGCAGCTCAGACAGGGCAAGTGCCTTTTAGACATTTAAACACAATCATCAAAATCTTAAAATGAATTCTGTAATGGACTGGGAGCCAATGAAGAGCAGCTAAGACAGGGGTTATGTGCTGGTACTTTTGGTCCCTGTCAACAATCGGGCAGCTGAACTGTACACGGCCTGAAGAAGGCGAAGACAAGACTGATCCAAACCCAAACACATAGCATCACAATCAAGTCTTGATGTAATAAAGGCACGGGTGGCCTTCTCACAATCATAGGCAGGAGATAAGTCTTAACACAGAGCATGTGCTCTTCACTGTGAATATTTCAATGGCCCACACTCACTGCCCAAACAATACAACACTTCTGCACATGTGCACCACAGTCTGCTCAATGGCACCTCAGGACAAACACTGTTCAAAACTACACCTCTGTGGAACACACCCACACACACCCATACACACGCACAGACAGACAGACACACACACACACACACACACACACACACACACACACACACACACACACACACACACACACACACACACACACACACACACACACACACACACACACACACACACGCTTACACACACATATGTGCACATACACCTATACACACCTACACGCACACACAAACACGTGCATGCACAGACACACACCAACCAAACTGCACATCATGTGTTGACAAACACAAACACAGTGAGGAGAGGGTTCACATCAGAAGAAGAGCCCATGAGCAAAACAAGCCCCTAAATATGTGCCCAATGTCACGAAAAGGAAGCAAGAATTGTAAACCTGGCTCAATACAAGCATCATATTCTTCCCCAGTCGTGTCTTTTTTGTCTTAAAAAAAAAAAAAAAAAAAAAAACACTACATGATGAACAAGACTGATTACCCTATCAGCACAACGAGTTCCTCACTTTTGGTGACCAAATAATCAATCAATTTGAAATTGACCTAAAACGTTTCCTCTGATCTGAACACTCACCACAAAACTCTGGCACCTGCAGCCTCTTATTACTTTGTGTTAGTGCAGCCTTAGAAAATGTGGGAGGTTTTTCATGAGATATGAATGTTAAGGTACACTTTATCCAGCTTTAACCACTAAAAGTTACATACCCCATCTTTAACTGTGTAACGATCAATACAATAAGTGAACACATAGTAATCTTGTCATCTTCTTCCTGGCGTCTCTCTTCCACCATTTTGAATAAATGTGCTGTTTACTCCTCACATCTGTTCCGAATTCGAACGCTGCAGAAAAACCCAGCTCATATTTGCCAACGGCCTCACCAACAATTGTTTTCACTCCACCTCAGTCTGCTGCTGATCCTCAGAAGTGCCAAGCTGTGGTGGAACAAACAAGGCGGTGCAGTTTTACAGCGCCGGCAGCGTTGGGTTCTGCTGCTTTCACACTTTGGGGAGATCGTAAGCCGCTGCGTCTGAGTGTCTCCTCAACAGTAGTCCACTGGTCTGTGGAGTGAGAGAGACTTTTGACAACTCTTATATCGACAAATTAGAGAATATTTAGTAGATTGAATTGTATGTTTGTTGTTACACTAGAGCTACAATGATTGATCTACTAATTGTTATCTGGACTATGAAGACTCAAAAACAAACAGCAAACATGAAGACCTGTTTGTAATTAGCAGCATTATTAAATCAAAATGTCAAAAAGAAAAAAAAAAAACAAACGTCTTGAAATAATAGTTTGACTCGTTGACTAACAAACATTGAGTATAGCCAACTGGTAAAATACTCATTGGTTGTGGCCTTGCAAATAGGCAACTGTATGTGTACTTTATTATGGTCTAATAAAGGGCTATTCAACTTAAGGCCTGGGGGCCAGATCAGGCCCTCCAAATGATTTGATCCAGCCAGTGACTAATCTTCTGTAACAAAATAAAAATAATATAACATTTTAAATACAAATATTTATCATGATTCTGGTTCAGTCCTGGTTCAGACCCGGTTGGTGTCTAGTCTTGTCCTTTAGTCTAATTCTGTTGTGTTCAGTACTGGATTGGCTGTTTTGCAGAGCAATGTTGGTGGACATTTTGTGTTTAATTTTTTAAACAAAACAAACATATTGAAAATGAAACTGTTTCAGTAGTTCAGTACTTTTCAAGTATTGATGTGTGTTGTACCTTTCTGGCCTACAGGTCAAAAATTCTGGCCCTCTGGAAAATGAAGTTGAATAGCCCTGGTCTAAGTCTTTTGAAAGAGGCATTTAAAAATCTGCTGCTTAAAGGATCTTTGCGTGTTTGTACAGTGAAAGTAAGCCAAGCACTCCCCGAGCAACAGTCAGATAACACAGCATAAAGAAGCATACTCAAATTAAATTTAACATGTGTCGCCTTTTAATATGCTAAGTCTTCAGAGCCTCATCGATCTTTATTTGATGACTGATCTGTCCTGCAGTAAAGTAAAGCACTATTACAGATCCTCATATGGAGCACTTGAGAGCAGCCCTCTCTCGCTCCTCTTTCCCCGGCTCGACCCTGTCACTATTAGCTTTTGCCCATTAATCATGCGGCCGCTGCAGAGCCGGTCCCACGACTGCAGCCGCGGGCGGCCCACTCCACCTGCCTCGGCTTCCCGAGAACATATTTACAATCATTGCAAAATGTTCTTGACTTTTAAGTGCTGTGTTTATCTCAGCAGAGGTTGGCTAAGTTTAGACTGTTTAGGCCATCACTAGGAAATGTGACGACAAACTCAGTGGTACTTCAACATGGAAGGCAAATCGGAAATCGGAAATTGTTTCGTTAACTTTTGGTACATGTACATTTGTAAATTGATAACAGAAAGTCCAAGTATTTCTTGGAGAAATCAAGCAAAAATAAGCATTTTCTATGCTTTACATTCATCCACTTTTCATTTCCTAAGTGCACTGCAGCAGGGTGGTTTGCAGTCCTGGCAGGTAGATTGTTTTCAAAATTTTTTTTTACATTAGTCAAAATATAATAGCATGTGTAATTGTAATTATATCAGTCAATATTACCTAGTATATACGTGCAATACATAATTACAGACAGACAATGATCAGTGAAATAAATAAATGCAACTCTATTTAAAAAATGCCAATTGCAATTGAGCCAATTTTTAGTTTTGTTTATTGATCACTTACACACAGACCACCAGCACTATTTTGGATGAATTTGATGGAACATGTTAAACAATCAAAACTAAATTCAAATATTGGCTCAAATCCAGTCCACTTTATTTCTATTGCACATATACGTTGTTGTAGACAAGAGTGCTATAATACAGGTCTTTATTGAATTCAAGGGAACATTTTCTGCTACAGTTTTGGCTGGACCGGTGGATTTCCGGTACACATACTGATCATGCTGTTTTCTACGTGTACCAGGTATGTTTCTTTATTTTTACGCCTTTTCCACGTCACGTTTTGGGCAGAGATTAAACGGAGAGCGGGTCCAAAAGTCCAGCAGTGTCCTGTGGCTCCTTAATGTCAGACAGACAGACAGACAGGAAAATCCCTCAACCCTGGATTAGCCACACCTCGTCTGCCTGGACGAACTCCTTCTACTTTAGATGAACTGTTCCTCATCTCCTGCTGGAGGATCTCTCTACACTGGTGGACTGCTCCTTGTCCGCCTGGAGGAACTCTTTAAAGCCACCTCCCTCTTGAGTGGTTCTGGCTCCACAGTCCAAGTGGATGTCAGTCCTAGTTCATCTGCAGCCTGTCCGTCCGTGGGAGTAGGATCTCTCCTTCACTGTGGTTCTCCCCGAGGTTTCTACTTTTTCCCATGGGGTTTTTTGTAGTTTTTCCTCGCCGCGAAGGAGGGTCAAAGGACAGGGGCATTCTGGGACAGTTATATGAACTGCTTTTACCTGTGGCCCATCGAGGCAACTGTTGTTGTGATTCTGCGCATTATAAAAATAAATTGATTTGATTTGATTTGATTTAACGCACCAAACAACTACAAATCGCTGACTTATTTCTTCATTTTGTTTATACCACATGTAAAAAACATAACAAAGCCTTCAGTAGCGCTTTATTGTCCGATGTAAACGTGTATAAGTGAGTCCATCAGGGCGTTATGAAAAATGCCCAGTGAACAAATCGGGAGCAAATAAACCGATGTATGAATGTATGCTCAGCGGAGTGGAAACCCAGCATGTTGTCACAAACGATCGATGTAAGTAAAGACTAAATATATACATAAAAACAGTCGGCATTAGTGTTTGCTCTGCCCTCATGTTGTTCACAGAAAAATTCCATTATAGTGAAAAGGGAAAAAGCGGCTGTTTTATTCTTCTGCGAGAATTGAGGCCATGAACAGTTTTACCTTCACGTTGTATTTGTTCAGAATGCAGAACGGACCTGCCACCATTGCTTTAGTGTTTCAGCGGAAGCTTCAGGCCATAGCTGTTCTGTCTGCGCAGCCTGAAAAAAATGTTCCAAATGTCTTAGTTTTGGTTTTCTCGATGCAAGTCAACACTGATTCGTTTTCCTTCAAATGTTATCGTCATTAGGGGTTAGAGAGGGGATTGTAGATCGTTTCTCAGCGACTTTTTACTTGAGGTGATGCAAATTGAATCATTTACGCTCACAGACTTTACAATGAACACTGTTAGTCCTGAACATGTGTCGGTCACCTATAATCATGTGCAATATAATTTAACATACTATTATTAATACACTTTTACCTCACTATAGTCACTTACTGTATATAACAAGACACTTAAGCCACTTTATTTGCCATTTTTACTATTTATTCCCAGACAGCCACCTACTGTAAATAAGAGTGTGCACTTTATACTTTATATTGTATTTTTATTACCATGTTTAGTAATTTTTTATCCTATTTTTATTGCATGCGCCTATTTCTTTCATTCCTGACCTAAACTGTGTGTTGCAAAAGTGGAATTTCCCCATTGTGGGACAAATGAAGGATCTCTTATCTACATTGTACAACAGTTAATGGTGGGGAGTAACAGGTAGAGCTGCATGATTTAAGGAAAATATTGAAATAAATGAATTAATAAAATAAACTGAGATATGAACTGACAAAATAATAACAGAATCACGTGTTTCCGAACTTTTGTTTGTGTTTTTGTCACTTTCAGTCAGGTATCTTGATATTTGATGCATATTTCTGTCCTCCTGTTGTTTTTGAATTGTGAAAATTACATATGCAGTTCAAGCTTGACTGATGTTAACACTGTTTATTTTCTAAGATGTGCTTTTTCAAGTTTTCTTATGACATTATTAAGGTCTAAAGACAATTTCAGACTGTCTGGAAGTCGGTTCCATTGTCTGAGAGTTAAAAATGAAAAGGCATATTGTGCAGAGAATCTTTTTTGAGATTCAGGTAACAGCGGGTGAGTACTTTTGACTAACGCAATTATATATACAAAAGAAAGTAAGTTCTGAACGTGACATGGGCTCATAGTATTTCATATAAATGGACAAAATGACTTGATTATTACAGCTTTTGGTCAAAGAAGGAAGCACTTATGTTTGGATTTAGACAAGTCTGAAGCGAAGAGAAGCTCACTACGGCACATTATTGTCACAGATAAAAGTGTGGTGAGTTGTTTGATTTAAAATGTTAGTATAATTTGTTTTTTTTGTGACTTTTGTGAATGCAACATGGGGTCAATCGTACCGTTGCTCTTGTGGTGGCTGAAGACGCAGACTTTACAAACACGGACACAGGTCGCCAAAACTTCGAGATATTTCGTGTGTGGAAAAGACACTGAAAGAAAGAAAAAAAAGGTTTACACATAAAGTCCCATCATTTGAATTCACCTTTCCATTCTACATAGGGGCTGACATGTCTCCGCTGGATATATACTGTACTTTTATAACAATGTACCTATTAATATTTCAAAACTACAGTGTTGAACATGCTCAGTTTGCAAATGCACAGTAGCATCTCCTACACAAGAACGTTCAGCTTGTTTTAGTGTCGTTATGGTTTTATTTTTAAAAACTTTATAACTTTATTTGTACAGCAAAAAGAGAGTTTTAAGTGCAGCACATAATGGCAATATAAAACAAACATTTAGCTCTCAAAATCAGCAGCAATACATTCAGCAATAAAGTAAATTATAGCAATACGTTTCAGTACATAAATATAATAAATTAAAAAGTGCAAAGAAGAAAAAAAAAAAATAAATAAATGTATAAAATAAATTAAATACAAATTAATTCATTGAAAATAAAAGAAATAACCACAAATAGAAATAGAAATAGAATAGAAATAGAATAAAATAAAATAAAATAAAATAAAATAAAATAAAATAAAATAAAATAAAATTAAATTAAATTAAATTAAATTAAATTAAATTAAATTAAATTAAATTAAATTAAATTAAATTGAAATGAAACAAAATAAAATGAAACAAAATAAAATGAAACAAAATAAAATGAACAATAGACGGCACAAGTGAACTGGATGTTTGAATGTGTTAAACATCAACCTGGAAACGATGTTTGTCATGTTTATATTTCCTTATATGATATGATAAGTTTATAGGTGCATTTTTTTGGGTATTCATAAAAAATAAAAATAAAAAAAGAAGATAGAGAATACTAAAATGCAAAAGTCTTAAGTCTTAAGTCTTCAGCATCAAGTTCAAGTCTAGCCCCAAGTCTCAGTCCATTTTATCAAGTCAAAGTCTGACTCTGTTAAAACGCTCTGCAATTTGTTAAGAAATGGAGTTAGTCTCTTGACAACGGTAAAAGCTGAAACAAGGCTGTTGGCTGTGGTTTAATTATAATTTAAATGAGCTGTGTCAGATTCAAACCAGTGATATTATTTTACAAGACAACGAGGGGATCCCAGGAGCTTTCGTCTGCCACGTACGATGAAGGCAGAGCTGGATTCTTCACCCTCATTTTTCAATTCTTTTTTATTATAATTGAAAACCGAGCAACAAAAAATGATCGATTGTGTGCAGGAGGAGGAGAGGGATTCTTGTGGAGAGAGGAGAAAAGATGAACCCAAAAAGAATGGATTAGTCTCATGGTGTGACGAGTGACTGCTGTGCCGTTGTGGTGCTGGTGTTTCCAGTGGTCACACTTCACGAGGCACTGAGCACTCTGTGAGGTCCAGGACTCGTGTGCGCGCCACTAAACGTATGAGAGCGACGGAGCGGCTGTGAGAAAGAAAAAAAGAACAAGTAAATCTCAAATTGTCGGCACATGACTTTTATTTGCTCAGGAAAAGCTAAGGTCACTTTGTTGTTTCCATATGTGTCCTCTGCATTTGACCCGTTCTTCAGCGCCTCTGTCTGGGGCGTCCTGTCTGAGGAGTGAGCGCCAGTGTGGCCCCGGGTGGCCACACTTGATTACCAGTGCCCAACCAGGTCAGGTCAGGGAGCTAAGCAGGTCAGGGCCTGGTCAGTGCTTGGATGGGAGACACTGGAGCACCAGGTGCCACAGGGGGGCGCTGGAGGAGGGAATGTCGCTGTGTCCTTAGGCAACACACTTCACCCACATTTCCTAGTATGGAACTGGTGTGTGAATGATTGGTGGGGGTCGGAGGGGCACACACTGGCAGCCTCGCGTCTGTCAGTCTGCCCCAGAGCAGCTGTGGCTACATAAGTGTTTTACAACCACTGAGCGATAGAATAATGACAACTGTGTATTATTATTATTATTATTATTATTTAAATTGTTATTATTATCTCATCTTGATCTTTTTTTATTACTATTTATTTTATTTTTATTTAACTTTTCACTACATAACGACATCACTGACAAAGAGCCACACATAGTAAAAAATTAATGAAAAGAGCAATTTCATGTCATCTGCCTGTTTCTCAGCTTTACTCCAGTGTTTTGGAAAAGCAGGTATTAGCTAAATAATAAATACAGACTGAATAATTTCATGCCATGGGTGTTCAATCTTTTTATTTGGTAGGCGGAAATGAATATGTATTAGTAAGCCAAGGGACAGACCTAATGTTTTTCATAACGTTTGAGACATATTTATGATAAGATTGTCTTCCATGTTTGTGCTTGGCCCGTTTATGTCGTCTGAGCTAAAGGCTGATCCTGTGTGATTCTTGTAGCATCTAGTGACCACTGAACAGCCTCTTTTATCTACACTCTTCTCTTTTAAAGTATTTATATGATGATTTTGTATGTCTTAAGCTGTTTTGTGATTTTAATTCATTGTTATTCTGTTATGTAAAGCACTTTGAATTAGTTTGTGTACAAATTGTGCTCTACAAATAAACTTGCCTTTTACATGTTACTGGTGAGGAGAGCAGATAAATGACATAAATATCACAAAATACGTTTTATATACTTTAATATGGGGACTAATTTGTTTGTGAGCGTTCGAGTCAAGTGTGTAGCATTGGCTCAGAAAGAGAAAGAGAGAGAGAGAGAATTTGGTGTTTGTGAATGTCGGTTGTTTCTCTGTCATGGTTCAGCATCAAAGTGAGAGGTGGGGAGTAAATTCTTCCTTCATGTGTCAAAATCTGCCACACATTTTACAGAATTATTATTATTTTTATACGAATATTTTAAACTAAAATAACTTACATTGAGACTGATAATTGTTGCTTTTACTAATAACAAACATTAAAGTTAATACCACAAAAGGTATGTGACTTCTTCTATAAAACAGCATACTTCATTATCAATATATTTACTGTCAAAAAGTGTTACTGGATGGATTTTAGTCAAATGAATATTAAAAGTAGCGGAACAATTTGTTACAGTAGCTTTTGGTTGTGTTTTATTTTAGATGACTGTAGTTGTAAACAGTGTTGGAAATATCTTGCCATTTCCATAATGAATCTATTGGGATTCTGTGCTCTACTCAATGCCTTAATTACACAGTGTCAGATATAAGTGATTTTAAATTCGTCGTGGCTCTTATGAGAACAGCTTGTAATTAACACCAGCATGGAGTCCTTCTCAAATCTTTCCAAATTGCAAAAGCGGTAAAGGAAACACAGAGATAGCAATTTGAACGTTCTACAGTGTTTTATTGGAGTTAGGTTTGTGCGAGCGCGCTCCGTTCAGAAAGCCGCGCTGTAATTTGCCGCAGCTGTGTTTTGGAAGTGGCTTATTTGTAGCGCACAAGTTACACATACAAGACGCTAATGGTGTTTTTGATTTGCTGTCATAGAGAAACAAATGTATTTTGAAAAGTCTCTTCCACTTAATTATCTGATGTGTGTAAATATATCTAGCAAGGAACCATGTAATTATAACCACATTGACAATGACAACGCTCACAACGTCCAGCAGTAATAAAAGGAATATGTAAACAGTGCATTTTAAGGTAGACGTTACAGTTGTTTTATGAAGAAAATACAAGGTGTACATTTAGAGAAGGGCTACATTTTAAAATCACAAGGCACAGAACAAGTTCCAAAAGCTTCTGTACAACAGTTTATGGAGTGATGTGTATGGATGGATCCGAGTGATGCCTGAACATCAGCCAGTTTCAAATCAAACACAAGCAACGGCTTTTTACAAAAAAATAGCGAGAAGAAACAAATGTATTATTGTATATTATTGTACATTTCTCTATGACATAATTGACATTGTGGTAAATATATAGAGGCAATATTCACCTTATTCTGCTCCGCCCACTTTTGCCGTTTTTTGCCACAGATACGCACTTTTGTTGTAAACGCAACAAGTCAACAACGCAACGATTTCCTGGGCGACCTGAAAATGGCTTTTTAGTCCATGTAGAACTTATTTTCTGTTGAGCTCGTCTGCTCCGTGTAAACTAATACAACGGAAACAAGACGGCGGCGCGTACGGCAACTTCAGGAATAAGGTGAATATTTACTATGACATCATTTTGTTTTATATTTTATACTGTAAACGACACCTTAATGATGTTCCAGATGTGATGTTCCAGAGAGTCCTTCCAATGAGTCCTGGGTCTCCACCACGTCCTCCTCCCGGCGGGACATGAACAGCTGCCCAGGAGGCTCCGGAACAGATGCCGGGGCCTCAGCTGCCTCCTCTTCATGTGGAGGAGCGGCGGCTCTTCTCCAAGCTCCTCCCATGTGACTGAGTTCCCCACCATCGCCCAGCGGCCCTGCAGAGGAAACTCATTTCCGCCTCTTGTATCTGCGATCTTGTCCTTTTGGTCATGACCCAAATCAAGGAGCAGGGACTCCTCATCCACAGAGGACAAGACACGGTTTCCAGGGCAAGAGCCACAGCCTCGGATCTGCAGGTGCTGATTGTCATCCCAGTTTTTTGGCTGTAAAGATTCGCACCAAAGGCTTGTCAAGGCATTTTGAACGGAAAAGTAATTTGATTAGCCTCTCCTCAATATTGCAATCGTACCTTGAGATGCATGTTGTGATATTATTGTATTGAGGGATTCGGTTAGCGTACCATCCCTACATATCACGTTTGGTAACTTACATTTGAATTTACATTGACTGCGTGGATAGCGGTTATGCTGCCTGACTGTATGTTCTGTAGTTCTCGCCCTTTTAGCCAATCAGATGGAAGCAAATAGGCTGCATTTCAAACAGTGGAGCACCAGACAAATATTAGCCGTGAGAAGCTGTGTTTGAGTCCAGGTCCCTGTGTGGTCTGTTGGATCAGGAGGGTTAGCTTTGTTAGCATTACGCCATGATGCATTTACTGTACGTGATGGTGGAGAAAACAGAGGAATCTCGCCATAACGACCCTCTTCTTGTATAAACTTTATCAACATGTGA
This sequence comes from Rhinogobius similis, assembly GCA_019453435.1. Classification (NCBI taxonomy): domain Eukaryota; kingdom Metazoa; phylum Chordata; class Actinopteri; order Gobiiformes; family Gobiidae; genus Rhinogobius; species Rhinogobius similis. The sequence goes on along the minus strand of CM033628.1, from coordinate 9,338,497 downwards.
CGGTGAAAGTCCCTCAAATACAGTATGGGCTCGTACTGTAACTGACAATTATTATAGAAGTTGATCTCAGCAATTATATTTTCAACAAGTCAAACAATTATTCTATATTCTTTTTTTAACCAAGTAAAGATCAACTGAATGCTTCTAGACAGAGATTGTTTATGAATAAAGTGCATTATTGAGGAAAATCTGACATTATCTTTTCTTTTTTGACATTTTGATTTAATAACGTCACTGTCTTTGTTATAAAAGGCATTTTCATTTGTGTGTTAGAGTCTGTGTCGCACAGATAACAAAAGCACTTTGTGTTAAATTTTTGCATGAAAATGCACTTTATAAATAAAGTTTGATTGATTGAGTTTGATTGAATTATGATTATCAAAATACGGCAACGATTATGTCTCAATTAGTCATGATAAGTCGATTAATTGTTGCAGCCCTAACATAACTATTAATTTCAATATCTGCAACAGACGCTACTGAGATTAATCAGAATAAAGGTTATAAAGATGCTTTTTAAAATGTAATATAGTGTAAAAGCGGTCCCATTAATATATTGTAAAAAATCCGACTGTTCTGCCGTTTGCATCAAAGAGTCTATTAGAGTTAAGAATTAAAGCAGAAATATTATGCAAAATCTACTATAAAGACTTTTTACCCTGTTGGTCACAAGCCAACCAAACTACAATAAAACCTTTAGAAACCTTATATAAGCAGGCACTTAAAATTCTAGACAGGAAACCACAGATTTATCATCACTGTCAGATACTGACTAAAATGCTCAACTTTGACAATACAATTAAATTGGCCAACCTCAAATTATTATTCAAGATTATCAATAATGTGGCACCGCCGCCATTGAAGAAGTTTGTTCATTTAACATTTGATCAGATGGTTAGAACGACTAGGTCAACAGCAAATGGCCAATGTACCATACCAAAACGGAAAACATCACTAGGGCAATCTGCATTTTCATTTAAAACAATCTCAGAATGGAATAAACTTCCAACTGAGCTAAAATTATCCAAAGACCTAAAAAAATATAGCCTGCAAATAAAACAACATTTTCTTAAAGGGCAGACCTGTCAGCATCAGAGTTAGACACGGGATACAGGGGAGGTTTAGGAAGAGACAAGTTTTAATTATTTTTTACTAACCATTGAAATGTATTAACACTGTACATATCATGAATTGCATTGTCTTATGCTCTGTGTTCATTGTTTTTGTTATTGTGTGTCTCAAGGACTGCAGATGGAAATTAGCTCGGAGCTAAAGTCTGGTACAAAGCATCTTTTCATATTCTTGTGATTAATGCTCTTGTACACTGTCCCTGTCAAATAAATCAAATAAATAAAAATAAATAAATAAGTTAGCATGCCTTCACAGAGCAGAGTATTGCAAATGGACCCTAACATCAGGTTTCCACGTGAGGATGTGGGGAATCGCCTGGCCTTTCTAGATTGTGCCGCAATCACAGGAGAGGACAGGGAACTCTACGGCACAGGCTTATCGGACTTTACAACACAGAGCTCAAGAGGTGCCCACAAACTCAGAGTTAACAAGGATGAAAACATGTCCGGAATGCCCTCTCAGTCTGCAGATATCCTAAATGGGTTCACAACGACGCCAAGAGGGTAAAAAACAGAACAAAAGGAAACAGACCCAAGGAGGAATGAGGTTTCTATGCCAAATGGGTCAGGACTCTCTGAGAAACGAAAGGATTTTTATAAAGCATAACCATCCGCTGGACTTTAAACTGGTCAACACGTCAAGACGGAAACTGGTTCATCTCAAGGACAAGACGCCCACACAAAAACAGAGTAATGTAGTGTGTTCAAACCACTGCAGTCCAAACGTCTCAAAGGCAAAAACAGTGTCGACGTTTGAAACTTTGTCTACCATCAGTGACTCCTGGATGAATTAGCATTTTTATGATGGTTTTGCCTCGTCTATAACATGCTTCAAGTTTAATTTTGATCTTTATTCTCCTACTTTCAACGTGCTTTTGCTCTGACAATCCCCTAACCCGAAAAACTGTGACACGGAAAACGGTAAAACTGACTATAAAGGTGCAGGCGGAAATTGAACCAGTTTCTATGTTAATTTAGAACATGAGAAAAAAAAAAAGCTTCCACAAAGGTCTTCTAGTGTCTTCTTTAAATAGTAGTCTGTGTTTAGGCCTTAGTTCCTGTTTGATCCCAGTCTTTGTGGTTCCTTGCACCTCCAGTGGGCAAAGGTCAGTGGATTATTGACCTCTAGAGCTGAAGAACCCAGGGGAACTTTAGTTTGTACACAGTGCTCAATCATTCAAGTCAATCCATTATCTGTTAAGTAAAAGACATGATTACAAAGTCTTTTCTGACCATCCAAATCTTACTTGTCGAAACAATTAATACTGGGCCATAAATACAAGCTTGTCTTTCTTTTTTACTCATTTTCTAAAGCTTTGTGAGCTACAGCTTGTTCTCTTGAAATATGAGCTTTTAAACGACAACTGTGTCCAAATCTTCTGTAAATATCTCTCTGCAAGAAATTTAAACATGGCTCTTTCCATTTTTCAGATTTATACGTCTCAAATATGTGCAAATCTGGGAGTTTTTACTCACAAAAAGAAAGCAAAGCAGCAACAACACGGATTAAAGCATATTTATCTGTTTTGCACTTGTTACATACTATTTATTGTAAAAAAAAAAAAGGTGACAATCAAACTATGTATAAAGAATGTATACAATGAACAATTTAAAAACAAAGACAGGAGCGTGCAGGTTTGGAATATGTTGCTATTCTTACAAAAAAGGTCTACAGAATGAGAATGTTGTTTGGAAAAAAAAATTAAGGTACGTTCCCAAGAAATATTACAATAATAATTTTAAATACATTTGACTTCAGAAGAGTTCACAACTAACTTTCCTATCATGGACCACTCCTGGACAAATGAGGCATCAACTTAATGTTAAACAGGGGAAGAAAAAAATGTAACTGTAATATTGTGTTAATAACCATTTATCACTTACCAGTTCCCTTATATTACTTAAAATACCATTTGATTTTATATCTTATTGCACACATTTTTGAGATGTTCTCTCCCAATTTGTCATCAATCCATATTAGAAAACATCTAGAAGACCCATTTCCAGAAAAGTTCTAGACTGCACCCTTGGGCGATATTAATGAATGATATTCTGCATGTTGTTGCTGAGACACACTGAACCGGTCAACGCAATTGGATCTGGAGCCTCATGGTTCTTGCTCAGGGCTCTCAGGTGTGAAATGTTAGCGCTAACCTCGCGGCTTTGGCTCGTCTCGTCTAATGTTACCGCTGCAGTCATGGTTTTAAATGACAGTTTTCTTTGCCTCAGACAGCGGATCCCACAGTCCAGCTCTCCGTGTTTTTATTCTGTCACAAGTGGTTAGCGTTACGAGGTGTTTTGTGCCAATTAGCACTTTGGACGCACCAGAGAGGACAATTAACATCTGCCTGACTGTCACATACATCAACAACTCGAGATGTGAACATTATTTACAAAGTCTGTTATTAAACTTGGATACCTGAATAGAGCTCCTGGAATTTCGCTTTTGCTTCACTAAATGAATCACTAACAATGCGTCATATTACATATTGGTGTGCTTTTAAAGATTTAAAGATACATTGCGTGGATTGTGCCCTAAATCTGCAAAATTTGGACATATGAAGTACTTTCCATCTTTGTAAGAGAATTCTTTTTAAGGGATTGTCAAAATGACACATTTCTGGTAATAACAATGCATGTATAAGAATATGCTTATGTGTGAAATGCTGACTATCAGAATAGATAACCAGATGCTTAGTGCAAGCAATGCTGTTTTCAACCTTATATAGTATTGTATGTTTGACCTGTTTCCTATGTCTGTTATCCGTCAAAAGCAGCTGTTGTTTCCTTCCCTGCGAGGTCATGGGGGCAACAGATGTATGTTGACTTATGGTGCTGCTCCGTACCAGTCTCTCTTATCTAACTGTTGAGAACTAGACAGACCCGTTGCCTCCCACCCTGCGAGTTCGGGTGGGGGCAACGTGAGCATAAACGCGTCATGTGACTATCTGACTGAACTAATAAAGGCAGGGGAAGTGAGAGGCAAGGTGGAGGAGACTGCAGTCGGGATGAGCTGATGTTTAGCGCCATGGCAGAGAGTTGAATCGAGTTCCTTTTCTGCTGTTGGGACGAGCTGACAGGCAGCGCCACTGCAGGAGTGGACGAGCTGACAGGCGCGCCACTGTAGCAGTGGGACGAGCGATGAGAAGCGCCACTCACCTGCCCCGTGCATCGTGCGTAAAAAGCTCATGGGCCAGTATCTGATTACCTGTTTAATTCTCAGTCAGTAGAAGGTTGTTCTCTCAGACTGTCTAGGTTCAATTGTCTTTGTGATAATTTCCTGACAGAAATTGGTCCTTTCGAGCCGGATATGGAGTTTTGGCATCTCCGTGGAGGATAATCGACGACACCTGAAGAATTTCTGCAGAGTAACGAAGACCATTTTCTTCAAAGTGGCCAGTTGATCCTCCTTATCCTCCCGGCGACCAAAACCTCCATCAATCGGATTTACAAGAGACAACCATACAGGTCAGACAGAAGTTAATTCAGTCAGAAGTTAACTTAGAGTATGAATGTCGCGACTTTGAGTGTGATTGGTGAAATTTTGAGTGTGATTGGTAAAGAAGTCTCATCAGATCAATGAGTTCACCTCAAACTTACAATTTGATGGTTGCTCATTAAAGTGGATGAAAGACTAATTTACATGAGGAATTTTAGTCTGATTTTCATTGAGAGAAGAACGTTTAGTGGAAATCTGACTGTGAGTACACCCAGCTTATGACCGGTTCATGAAGAGTGAACTAGAAGCTCGTCATAGGGGTCAGCCAAAAAATAACTTTGTAGGACTCCCAACTGCAAGTATGGCAGATTTTAATACTTGGACTACACGCTTGGCGTGATTCGCGATAAACAAAGAAAAAGGCCAGTTTAGTCCTATTGACTGATTCTGGAGTTGCGGTTTATGTTTTTAGCCAACAAGGCCAAAACAGACCATACAAAGGACAAAATAGAAATAAAAAATACAAAGATCAGAAGGAAATTGATCGAAGAGAAGGCAATTGTTATATATGCCACAAAAAAGGACATCTCGCACGAGACTGTCCCAAAGGAAGAATAAGGACTCAGAACGTGACAGACAGGAAAGACAGGGTAGAGGGGAGCAGAGAAGCGACTCAGACATGTGATTAGCCGAGCAGACAGATAAGCAGACAGATGAGTTTTTAAAAGAGTTGGAGAGGAGTTAAGGAAGAGTGCATGGGTTAATATGGTGAGCACAGGACCATAATATTAAATATATAAATAAAATTAAAAATTGGATCCTGAATTGGGTGTTATTATGGTAAACTATAATGCAACATAAAAAAGGAGAAGTTCTATTGTCTTCCTTCTTGTGTTGGTCCAGGTGCACATGGCCCTCCACAATGAACGAAACAAAATTGAACAATGATGAGTGATCAGGACGAGCAGAGGGAGGTTCTTCTCCGAGCTCTCTGGGGTCAGGATCATGAAGATGGGACTTTGATAGAGTCAAGGGGAGTGTGAAGAAGAATGGGTGGATTAGTTTGGGTGTCAGTATAGTTTACTTTTTGTTTCTACTCTTCTTACGTTTTCTATTTCTTTATGTAGTTAGATTCTCTGTAACTAGTGTTAGGTTTTGGTTTGTGTCGAGAGGGGACGATAAGTACACTTGTTTTTGTGAACAAAAGCAAGTGAGGGGGGTAGTTTGTGAATTTAGTGCAGAGACACGTGGAGTTAGTTTAGTTAGTTAGTCTTAGCCCGAAAAAGAAGAAGTTGTTGATTAAAGGTAGTTAATCTTAAGGCATGCTTTTTGATCTCTCTTGGAGGGATTGCAAGTTTTTTTGAGTACTTGGTTGTGGTTCCGCGGTTTTGTTTTTCTGTGTGTGTTGATCTGTGTTGTGTGTAGGGTTTGTTTTTTTTATTTTTGAGGCTGGTTTTTACGAAGTCCATGGTTTGAATGGAGTTTTGAAGTTGTGTTTGTCACCAGGGTTAGAGTAGGACTGAGTGCAGTGCAGCATTTGGGAGGCGGAGCTATTGGCTCCTCCTTTGTGTGTGTGAGTTGGAGAAGGGCAGAGGAAGTAGTGCTGAAAGGGGGGAGTAAGTCTCCTGCAAGTGGTTGATGACGGTGACATGTTGTTAGTTTTATTTTGGGAAAATAAAAATAAAAAGGGGGATATGATTAGGAACAATAGCATCTTTTAGTTTTTGAAAAGCGCTATATAAGTATAAAGTATTATTATTAATAAATAGAAATATAAAATAGAAATAGATAAATAAATAAATAAATAAGTAAATAAGAAAGCCAGGCCTAGATGGCATATGCGACAAAACAGTACATGCTTTAGGCCCCGTCTACTCTATTTTAATGAACAGACAGTCTTCATTGACATAGAAGTGCCTGAAAATGTAAAAAGAAAATGTGCACACCAGTGCCAGACGTGTCAGTGGCCAGAAACCCCATAGACATGTGGGCTGAATTGGGCTGCTATTTACATTTAGTAAAAACATCTAAGAGTTGTAAACGAAGCAGTAAAAGGAGAGCACCAAATGTACCTAACCCAAATACATTGCTCAATTCTATTTCACTAGAAGCGAAGTTCTTCTTGACTTGAGCAATGCATTTTTTAGCATCCTATTGGATGAGCACTCAAGTGGGTGGTTTGGGTTTATCTACCAAGGTTAAAAAAAAAATAATAACATTAGATTTAGACAAGATTATTACAAGGGTATAGTGAGAGTCCAACAATTTTTAGCCAAGCCATTACTTCTATAAATTACTCAGTTAAAAGGAAGTTTCAAATAATTGATATATGGCAATAACATATTAATAACAAATTCTAATCAAAGCGATTGCAAAATAGATACCATTGCAGCATTAAGGTTTCTCGCAGAAATAGGGGACACTGTCAGAAACCAGACAAAAAGCAATTTTATCAGCTACAAAACCCCAAAGAAACAAATGTTGGTTTTGGGCCTGATAAATTACTACAGACAGTGGGTAATAGATTATACCATATTGATAAGACCACTCCAAGACTTAATACATACAAGCGAAATGAACCTTACAGACAAAATTATATGGACTGCAGAAACAGATAAAGTTTTTGAAAAAGTAAAAACTACATTGGCAGTTACCACTGTACTGGCACTCCCAAACTATGCCAGTGGCTAGAGCTATGCCACACTGTGTACAGACAGTGGTTACTGCAGCAATGGCAGTACAAGCATCTGCAGACATGGTACTATATCACAAATTGACTTTTCTAGTGCCACATGCAGTGCAGATCTTTTTGTTACAAACCTGTGACCCATAAAGACTTTTTGATTGAATTTTTGAAAGCGATTCAATTATTTAAGAGACTTGCAGTATGCAACTGTGAAGCGATACCATGAAAAAAGACTCTTTTTCAAATGGAAACAGACTCGTGGACGCAGCAGCAAAACAAGCTGCCACCAGTACAGAGACATTGACTAAAAATACATGAAGCACATGACAACATCCTACAATCAAGCATTGGACCAAGAGAAACAACTTTGGCTACAAAAAGGAGCAAAAAGAAATAGATGGACTACTTTTTTTATAGGCCCTGATAATAAACCACGGCTATCCAGATCCATGTTTAAATGGGTAGTTGAAGTGACACACGGGCCGTGCCATGTGTCAACAGGAGGGATGAATAGACTGGTAAACAAATATCATAACACTTATGGTTTTAATACCTATTCGATATGCATAAAGCATACATGCATATTCTCCCTGCAGACGGATAGACAATTAGTCCTGTTGAAATGTTGAAATGAAGGAAACAAGAAGAACACATAATCTGCCCGAAGGCAATTATTCCACATTGCAGGTGATGAGACCAGGAGACACGGTGTTCATCAAAGTCATAAAAGAAAGAACTGGACCAGCCCTCGGTGGGAAGGGCCTCATCGAGTGCTGCTGACCACACCTACTGCTGTCAAAATGGAAGGACGCTTCTCCTGGGTGCATCTATCACACTGCAAACTTCGGGAAATTATGACACCAGAATCATCGCAACATTAGATTCTTCTAGACGCAGGACTTCTTTTGTATCCAGTGACGACAACGATGTTCTTACAGTAGCAAATACTGGGCATTGCGACGAAGAAAAGGTGTTTTTACAGTAATTTTTACTGGACACCCTACGTTGATCTACAATCAAGATGGAAGATGCTGATATGAAGAAACAAAGACATGAGAGAGACTATCTCATCAAAGAAGCTGACCTCCTCCACAGGCCGTGGACAAAAGAACTTTGGTCAAGAATCATGTTGAAGTTTCTATTTCTAGTGTTGGTTGTACTAATATTGTTTGTCTTTTCACTGTATATTCTCTTGTTTACATTCAAAAGTCCAGAATATGGTTCAAGCTAATGTAATCATATCCTGAACTCTGAAACCACGAATTACTCAGTATACAAGAATTTGGAGAGAATTATGATGTTGACCAGCGTTGAAAACTACAGAGTACAAATGTCGTGTTACAACTAAAATTACTCAGTAGAGCGTTGTAATGCTGATGTGAGAAAGACTGTGTTTTTTATGTATATTTTGACAAACAGGAGGGAAATGTAAGAGAATTCTTATTAAGGGATTGTCAAAATGACACATTTCTGGTAATAACAATGCATGTATAAGAATATGCTTATGTGTGAAATGCTGACTATCAGAATAGATAACCAGATGCTTAGTGCAAGCAATGCTGTTTTCAACCTTATATAGTATTGTATGTTTGACCTGTTTCCTATGTCTGTTATCTGTCAAAAGCAGATGTTGTTTTGCTGCCCTGCGAGGTCATGGGGGCAACAGATGTATGTTGACTTATGGTGCTGCTCCGTACCAGTCTCTCTTATCTAACTGTTGAGAGCTAGACAGACCCGTTGCCTCCCACCCTGCGAGTTCGGGTGGGGGCAACGTGAAGCATGAACAACGTCATGTGACTATCTGACTGAACTAATAAAAGGCAGGGGAAGTGAGAGGCAAGTTGGAGGAGACTGCAGTCGGGATGAGCTGATGTTAAGCGCCATGGCAGAGAGTTGAATCGAGTGCCTTTTCTGCTGTTGGGACGAGCTGACAGACGCGCCACTGCAGGAGTGGGACGAGCTGACAGACGCGCCACTGTAGCAGTGGGACGAGCCGATGAGAAGCGCCACTCACCTGCTCCCCGTGCATCGTGCACGTAAAAAGCTCATGGGCCAGTATCTGATTACCTGTTTAATTCTCAGTCAGTAGAAGGTTGTTCTCTCAGACTGTCTAGGTTCAATTGTCTTTGTGATAATTTCCTGACAATCTTCCAATGTCATTAGTAGTTTTTCCTTGGCGAAAAGGACTATCAAGGACAGGAGATGTTTAAGAATTTGCTAAATTCTCTACAACATTGTTTATTTAACTGTTTAACTGTTTTTGTGATTTTGAGCGCTACAAAAATAAATTGAACTGAATTGAACTGAAAAGGTATCCTTGGAGATTTTAGAGAGAAAAAAACTTTATTATAAAACCCTGTTCCATTTACTGATACTGACAATTAAAATGATGCGATCTTGTATTCTTACTAATGTAAAGCTGTTGTACATGTCAGAGGCTAATTCACTTATGTCAGTGTAATAAAAACCCAAAAATACTTGGTTTAACTTTAGTTCGTGATTTGATTAAACAGTCAATTATGCAAACAGGGATTTAAAAGGTTTTTTTTTTTTTCTGTTTAAACAACTCTCTCTGCAATTAAAATAGCTAAATCCCAATCTTGTAAAAAGTTTGAACTGAAAACATTTTGAATCGTAAAAATTTGCTAAAATACATTTGAAATCCACTTCTCTCGTCAGTTCGGTAAAATGCTCTGGTTTTCTTCTGCCCTCGATTATTTGTAAATCCCGGTGAGCGAACATAATCCACAATAACTGAAACTCCTATAAAGTGCTATAATTGCAGCCAACGCCATTAGTTTCAACGTAAAATCCTCGCCGCCATCATTGCCAGAGCAGAGTTTGGTGGTGCATGCTGGGATATGGTAATGACAACTGCAGGAGCTCTATTGATCCCATTTATTAAGATTTTAGGTATGCTTTAGTCCACATTTAATTTTTCATTTTTTGATGAATACACAATCTACAATATAATCATATACTTAGCAATAAATTATAAAATCAATATATAACATTTTACACAATATTGATCTAAAACTACTCAACAAAATGGGTTCATTGACTTTACAGGCATTTCATCGTACCAAGCAGCGGCATTTCATGTCTTTTTTTTTTTTTATAAGTTTTTTCCCCTAACTTTCAATAATTGCATATAAGTAGGGCTGGGGGTGGAATTGGGGTGGGGGATAATGGATATTTTCTGAGCACTCAAGCCTCAAATGCAGGACGTTAAATGATGACTCAAACATGCATGAATCACTCATCATTGAAACTACTCTGACTAACATAATAATGAAGTAAAACCATTATAACATGCTTAAAAGCTCATGAAATTCATTTCAGTCTATGCGTCACAAGGTGTTTTATGCGCACCAGAGAGGACAATTAACATCTGCCTAACTGTCACATACATCAGCAACTCGAGGTGTGAACATTATTCACACCTAAGTTATTAAACAAGCATAATTGTATTGACGTTTTTTAAAATGCTTTAGTTTAGATCCAGATTGGAGTGAGCCTTTATACATCCTGATGTGATCCATCGTAGACAATGTAGTTATCGGCACTTTTTTTTTGGATGATTACACAAGAACACAGTCACTCATTATGGATAATTAGTTTACATTTTACACAATATTGATCAAACATAGAAAAGTTTAGGGTAGTCATCTGGACAATGTTTTGAAAATCAAGATGTTTTGACTTCCACCTGAAAGTCATTCTCAATCTGCGGAATTGGTCTGAGATTTTTATGCTACTCGGTTTAGTTTAGTTTAGTTTATTTCCAAAAGGGGACAGTGCAATTTCATAAAACACATGAATAAAACATAAGTAAAACAGTGCAAGCCCTGCAGATAACAGCTTGTCTTTGTTAAACTATTTGTTTACACTGCCATAGTTTCAACTAAAACAAATCTTCTTTGTTACCATGTTAGTCCTGTAATGAGCCATAACAGTCTTATTATCTGGCTGCAGCTCCCTCGTCACGGTTCAGTAACAGATTAGCGTATAAAATAACACAAATTAAACCATAAACCATTTTTTCTTCAAACAAAAAATGCTTCCCTCACTTCTCTTTCTAACCAATTCTTCTCTCTGCTTAAAGTTTTCACCTCACTGCATCCAAACGAGGGGTTTGTGGTTTTCAGATGAAGACGTACAGCACTCTGTAGTCCCTAATTGGCGTGCCTTCTGTGTTTTCTAACATTCTTTTCAGCTTTCCTCACTGCCTTAATGGAGCACTCCTGGACGAATGAGGTATTATATTGGCTAATACTGATGGGTCCATTGAGTCCCTGTTCAAAAATTCACAAACTTCACAATAGCAAGCAGTAGAATACCATTTGTTTTTATTGTTGTAGAGACATTTTTCTTTTTACAATAATTGCATGTAAGTAGGGCTGGGGGTGGAATAGGGGGTGGGGGATAATGGACATTTTCTGAGCACTCAAGCCTCAAATGCAGGACGTGCAGGATGACTCAAACATGCATGAATCTCTTAACACTGAAACCACTCTGACTAAGCTAATGATGAAGTAAAACCGTTATAAAATGGTTAAAAGCTCATGAAAGTAAATTCTGTGCAAGCCTTATTTTACATTTTTTTTTTGTTTGTTTGTTTGCACTCTGCACTCTTTCCCTCAAAAGGGCAAATGACTAAACGTTTTTGTTTCTGAATTAAAGAATATTAAATGCACAAAACAATACCATGAAATTAAAATTGCATTGTTTACCTATTGTTTAGCAATTTATTTTTACATTTCTTGTGGGAAATGTAGGTAACACAAACCTGACCTTATAAATGTCTGCATTTTAAAGATAATCTTGTGAAGTATATAAATTAAAGTGCCCATGACAGGTTGGGCTACTCATTTAACCAAAATGTAGTTCAGATAAACATATTTCAAAATTAGCTAAAATTCTTTACAAATTTTACACAGTTTTCGCAATTTTTAGCTTTTTAATTTTACTTCCTGGTTGTAAATGACGACATCACGCTAGGAAATTACCATAGCAACAACACTGTAAACTGGGCTAAAACTCATCTAATGTCACATTTTTTTGATTTGACAAATAAAAATAAATGTGAACAACTTTAATTTTGTTGATTTAATGTTTAAAGGGTCAAAAAAGTAGTGTATTTTGTGTAAATGATGCATAATCTTTGTCTCCCCAGTGTGATGTCATCAGTTCGTTTACTTCCTGCAATTTTCAACAGGTTTTTCAACTTTTTTTCCACAAACAGTCACCTGATTGATGTAAAACTATAATTTCTATTTACAACAAGTATTAATACACTAAATAAAGTCAAAATTAGAAAATCATAGAAACCCGTCATACGCACTTTAATGTCGATGAATTGAACTGTACCAGAAATCTGAATACGTATTCTCGGTGCACGTGTTCAGTTACACCGGTGATGTCCTTGATTTTATTCACTAATTAAACATTTCCAACATCTCGCTGAAAGAGGTAGAAGTTGTACGGCAAGCAAACGCGCATAAATCACTAAAGTTAAATAGGTGAGGAGGTAAATAACAGCTCTAGTTTATCCATCCTAAAAATGTGCACTACATTCAAATCCCCGGCGTACGTCCCGAATATGCCACCGAGACATAATTGAGAATTTGTTGCTCACCTTGAAGCGTGTTCTCTGTCGCTGGGTGATTTGGCTGCAGCGGCGGGCCTCAAGGACACCGGGCTGCGCTGAAATGTGATGGGCGAGCGAAGAGACAGGTGCGGGGGTGAGATAGAGCGTCAGATGAAAGCCACAGCGTTCATTTGTCAGCATTGTTCTGAGATACGAGCAGGTGAGAGCCAGTTTCATTTTTCACGTTCTCTGCCACTCGCGCCGGTGATGGCTGTTGTGTTTGGGCCGGTCTGGGTAGTTTTTCAGCCTCTTATCTGCCGCTATCTGGGTTCATCTTATTGTGGCCTGGATAGACCGCAGCAGACGCTCAAGTGTTGGGCTGGAAACACAATACAAACCATACATGTGGAGAGCAGTCATGGGCAGGGCGGCGGACCTGAGGAAGGACTGCTGTTGTTGTGAAACGTTATGATGTTTACGGTTTTGTGAATGACGTTGTTGTTTGGAATGGAGCAGGGTCAAGGCCGGAACACACAGCAAGGTTTTAGAGTCTTAAATGATCTTTTAAACATGAGACAAAAAGCACAGACCACAGACATGAGGAGAATCATATAATGTTTTAGATTTTATGATTCTCTGAAAATTTGCCTGACGAAGGCCTAGTTGCCGAAACGTTGCTGTTCATCTGTAAATAAAACTACACCTTTTCTGCAAGTAGACAGTGTGCGGGATTCTCCTCTTTACCAATGATCCTCTCAAAACAAAGATTGCAGAGAAGAGACCACACAGTACCGGTTAAAAGTTCTAAGCTAACAAACCAAGCACCATGAGCAGCAGCAGTTTTCTGTCCAGAATAAAGTGGCTCTGGTTGGGCATTGCATTGCACTAGCTCTAGTTCAGATGCAAGTCATTATTATTCACTGCAACAGGGAAAGAATGAAACACAAAAACCCAGTGAGTAAACAGGAAGTAGTCTCTGTCCTGTTCACTGTGCAGGATTAACACAGAGACAGAGGCACAGACAGACAACCATTCACTCTCACATTCATTAACCAATTTAGCGTGGCCAATTAACCCACACATGTCTTTGGACGGTGGGAGGAAGCCGGAGAACCCGGAGAGAACCCACGGTAACACGGGGAGGACATGCAGACTCCACCCAGAGAGATCGTGTGATGTGGACCTGGTCCGGGATTCCATGATCTCCTTATTGAGAGGCAGGAGCTCTAGCCGCTCTGCCACCGTGAACCCCTGAAAGAAAAAAAAAAAGAAAAAGAAACTAATAAACTGAAAAAAATCCAATCTACTTTATATAGCACATTTTACAAACAAACTGTTAAAGTGCTGCACAGAAACAGAATGACAAGCATATTAATAAATAAACAACGAAAAAAAAGAAAAAAAAAGGCATAATATCAAAGGATCAAAACCATAAAATACATAAAAGCAATACAATTAATACAAAATTAATAAAAAATACAACCACCACCACCACAGACAAACTTAAGCATCATTAACTCTTCTGGTTGAACATCCTTTACTTCCTTGTCTCCCAAAAAACTGAACAGTTTGGCAAGAAAATAGCACCACCAGGCCATTTGAGTAATAAAACATCTGTAATTGGATTCTGTGTGAAATGTTTTGGCAGCTATGGGGCTTTGGTGGTATCAGCCTTGAATAGTGGCAAGTCAGTCACTCTTAAACTGATTTCGGCTGGAGATTGGAGAAGGTGACAATGACCTGGAATCTATGCTGTTATTATTAATTCATTGTGTGATATTGATCTGTTATTGACCACTGCACCATTGGCAGGCTATTTTAGGAGAGGGTTAACTCAAAAGCAGAGAGCCTTCAGCCTCTGCAAAGGTCAACAGAGCAATAGTGTTTGAACGGTGACACACCGATGGAGATGTATCTGCCATTCAAACACAGAGGGTCCAGACACTTCACCCAATGTGGAAATAAATGAATCTTTATTGACCCGAGAGAATAATCAAGAGTGACTTGTTGTCTGTATATTTTTGAGTCCATCCAACTGCTGTATGTCCAGAGTGTGCACTGCTGGTTAAAGTCTTTGGTCATGTTATAGAAAAAGAAAAAAGAAAAACACAGATTAAAGTGGACATATCATGCTCATCTTTGTAGTACAATCATTAATGTGCACTGAAGAGAATGTAAATATGCAATGGTGGAAAGTAACAAAGTGCAAGTACTGCACTAAGCTATTTTACTTCTTTTTTTTTTTTTTAATGTACTTACGTATTTGACAGCAGGTATCTGTACTTTGGAGCTGGACTCAAAAGTAAAAGTATTTGTCTTATGGGTTTTGGACTGAAATGACATTTATGAAAACATTTTGCCTAAATCTTTTGAGTTCAAGTCTAGGCTATGAATAAACAAAAATAGTCTTAACATAAAATTATAAGGTTGATTCAGTTGCTTCCAATGATCAGGACAGTTCTAGATCAAAATTTCTATTTGACGCTTGAAAACTGCACCAGTTATGTTTTGATTTGAAAACAACACAAAAGACAATTTAGTAAATGTCTATTCTTTACAAATATGTTTCTCAACCAGAAGTCACTTACCAAGGTTACTCATTTCACAAAGAGCGTTCAAATGAATAGCACTTATATTTAAAGGACAAATATTATGCTTTGTTATAGTTGTTGCGCTTTAAACATTATCTTGTGTACTTTGCTTTGGCATCCCATGTTTTAACAAAAAAGATTCAAAATATATATATATTTCCAATGTCTCTAACTTTACCCATACAAGGAACTGAGAGCTGGGCGCCATGTACTGGGAGCAGAGAGAATTACATGTTTGAGACAAAGACATATCAGAAGAAGGGAAACAGGCTAATGTAGCCAAGCAGTTGTAAATGGTAAATGGTAAATGGTCACATTTATATAGCGCTTTTCTACCTTTTTTAAGGCACTCAAAGCGCTTTACATCAAGGAACCAGTCACCCATCCACTCACACATTCATACACCAGTGTACGCAGACACTGGGGGCGAGGTGGGTTAAGTGTCCTGCCCAAGGACACAACGGCATTATTCATCTGAAGGAGCTGAAATCGCACCACCAACCTGCGGGTCAGGGGATCTGACCACTCAACTACTCCATGTCTGGAGTGGGATTCGAACCGCCGACCTTCGGATCAGAAGGCGCCCACTCTACCTACTGTGCTACTGCCGCCCCAGTAGCACAGTAGGTTGTAATGACCTTGATTTGATGGGAAAAATGCCAAGAATGAGTCTGACAATGATTTATGGATTTAAAACAGCACAGAAGATTCTTGGATCCATGTCATACGTCCCAAAAATGTCAAGGAAATTCAGAATGGAGTGTTTTTGACGGTCGGACGAAGAGGATTTTCTAAGAAGGATATATCAAACTAGTGTGAATTAAGCTAAATGCAACTCTACATATGTTTTTGATGATGGAACAATGTTAGAACATGCTTACAAGCACAAAAAAACTCCTTTAATTTAAAGTGTACTTTGGACAGTCGTCATCCTTTAACATGTCTTTGTAGTATGACCATTAATATAATTAAAAACTAATATAAGAATCAACATTGCATGACTCAGAGTTTTAGACAAAGATTACGGAGTATATGCTTGAAACAAAATGTAGTTAAAAACATAAATTAAAGCACAGCAGCATTTTATTAAAACACATAAGATAAAACCACGGTGCACCTCATCTCTGTTAAGTGAGCACTGTTGTTGTGGATTTTGCCACATCGTTGTAAAGACAGCCAGATGCCGTGCTTTGGCTGTTTTCAAATTGGACACTTATGACTCTTTCATGGGGCTGCTGAATAAACAAAGAAGGGAGATTGAGTCGCCTCCACACAAACAGGACGTGGCATATGTCCCAGCCACAAACGGCCCTCCACTGAGCGCCTTTCTGGACTCCATCCTGGCAATGTTTTGATAGATCCATGTCGGCCAAAACGGTTCAACAATGGGGCAGGGTGTTGTATGTAGCACTTTTCTGATTGCTTGCGTGTGCTGCAGCACTGTCAGTCATGTTAGGCGACTGAGGCAGGTGAGAACAGCCAAGCGCGTGCATAAATAACTGATAATTTCTTTGGTGTCTGTTGCCAATCTGCGAGTATGGTGGTTTATTTTGGCGCACTGAAAGCCATTCGAACGATTATTATACACTATTATACACTTCCCCCATATTATGCTGCATAATAAGAGAAAAGAGATAATTGTACGATGCTGAGATATGAATCCAAAGCAGTAGTTGCAACAGCAGAAATATGGACTAGCGTTAGAAGCTCTTGGTTAAATATCAGAACACAAATAGCAACAGATGCCACTCTTAAGAATTTGGTGATGGAGTTTTCTAATGTTTCTAGCTTCGTACAAATGACTTCACATTTCAATTTCCCTGCAGATGCAGTCATGTGTTCAATGCTGTTTTTGTTTTGTTTTTATTCAAACTATTTTATTCAATTAGCACACTTAATAAACTGTTTTGAAAGTAACAATACATTTAAAACTATTAAATCCTTTCACTCGCAAAACAACAACTCCAGTAAAGTAAAATTAAAATAACACAACAATTGATAAACAATAAATACATGAAAAAAATGATTTGTTGCTGAAAAAACATAATTGTTTAGTTGAAAAGTGTCTTACCTTAATCAGTAGCTGAGTGGATAACACTCCTGCAGCGTCGTGAGTTGGAATCCGGTTCTCGACAGTTTGCTGCATTGTCCTTCGCTCCTTCATCCCCATTTCGCACGACAGTGGTCAGTCGAATCAAGAATACGGGCCATATAATCTTAAAAAGAAGGAGAGGAGAAGAGAGAAGAAGAAGAAACAAAGTGTCTAACCACCTTTTACCACCTAATTACAGCTGAAAAAGCACTTTCTCATTTAATAGTGGACCATTGGCCCAAAGGTTACAAATTAAATTAAAGAAAAAGAACAAAACACATCCAATCCTCTCCTTTTCCACTCCTATTCTTTGTTCTTCCTCATAAATCCATCCATCCAAGCCAATGTGCTTTCTCCCCTATGTACTCAACAAGACTATTCACAGTCAAGTTGAAAAGGGAAAGTAAAAAGTACACATCGTCTCTACTAGCACACAGCTTTTGGATACATTCGGCTCTATACGAGAGAAACATGAACATAGATTACTGAAGTATCTACTGTGAGTGACAAGTGCAGAGATAAGTGTTGATTTAATCACCTCTAGACTGTGGGGCCAAAAGGAAGAAGGGGTAATCGTAATCATAGTGATTAGTTCTTTGTTTGTGGTCGTGTGACCACAAACAAAGAAAGGGTCAATCAAGAAACAATCGGGAGTGGTTTTTCCTTATCTGAAAAGGGGGTTTGTCTCTTTTGAAGAAGCATTCGTCCTACCATATATAAAGCTATGTAACACTAGAGTCTGGGAGATCCTAGATTTGGCCACAGTGGGACTCCCAGGCAACGCCGGCTGTCTGTGATGCTGCTCTCTGTAATAAACTTCATTTAATATACAGAAGCTAGCGTCAACAGAGTCTTCTTCTGCTGATTGACACACCGACCAACATCTTCAGAAACAACATTACAGCTACAAATACAGTTTTGTCTGAAAATTTGGCCAGTGTGTGGATATCTGACTCTGGTTTAGGTCTGCCAGAAACAAGGAAATGAAAGGAGAATGTTTTCTTGGTAAAGTGTCATTAAAAAGGGACAGTATTTTGTGTTTAACTTGTATCTGGTTATCATAGCTTGTTCAACTTCATTCATACCGCTGCACCCTTCGTCAAAAGTAGAATCCTTGCGTATTTTAGCCGCAGATGGTTTGAAGATACGTGGTGAAGACAGTGGAGTAAACATGCCCATTTACATTAGCAGATTCTGATCTTGCCGCAGACGCTCGGGTGTGGCACCGGAGACGTGCTGGAGTTGGTGTAAATCAGACTTTAGACTTTGTGGGAGGTGTTTATTTGACTATTGAGACGTGTGTAACTTCAAAGCTGGAGCTAAGTTTCCTCCTGGGATCAACGCCAGACTTAAACCCTGCACCGACCTTCTTCAAAGTCCCAGCCATCATCAACTTAAAGCTCCATATCCTAGAAATTTGCATCTTCTAAATATTAGCACATGGGTATAAATAGCAACAGGGAGAGATTCTTACATCAAATCATATGCTAATTACTGTATATGTATTTGTAGAAGTGCACAGGGAATTCAGCGCCTTATTGCTTATTTCCTGAAAAGTTAATGATGCATATTTTCAGACTAACAGAGTGTAAACTGGAGACTGTTTAAGCACACAGAAATATTTGATAAGGATTACTGTGGAGAAAGTTTAAATAAATAAAAAGGGAAATCGTTTCAAGAGATTGTAATAAACAAATCTAAATAAAGTCTGGTATATCAAAGGAAATCTTACATAATATTATTCATATATTTCATTTTCAGTACTTTGTTTTTATATTTTAAACTTTATCTCAAAGGCAATAAAGACATTTAAAATAGAATTGAAACCGCAAATGTATAGTTTTGCATTTACAAATGACAGCGAAGCATTTATTGTTTATACAAACATTTGTTGCTTTGAAAATACGATTACAATAAACTGTCTTACAATAAATGTTACTTTTAATTTCTCTAATTACTTGAATAAATAACACTATTATTGTGATTATTTTAAATTGCTATACATTAATTGTAGCTTGTACTCAAGTTTTCATCTTCACAGGTGATCATCTGATTTTTGGTATGTGTTAACAGCACACTTGGCGTCAATATAATCCGTTGATCTTTAGAGTAACTGTTATATTTGGAAGTATAATTCATTTTAAAACAACTGCTTCCAGGCTCCGGGGGATGTATGAGATCCGTCCTGAGTGTTTTAAGTCTCTGGATGTTGTGGGACTGTCTTGTTTGACACATCTCTGACACATCACGGGGTGGTCTGGGACGGTACCTCTGGACTGGCAGACCGGGGTGGTGGTCCCTCTGTTTAAGAAGGGGGACCGGACAGTGTGTTCCAATCACAGGGGGTCACACTCCTCAGCCTCCCCGGTAAGGTCTACTCCAGGGTACTGGAGAGGAGAATCCGACCGACAGTCAAACCTTGGATTCAGCAGGAGCAGTGGTTATCAATTAGTTACAAATAAAGTTTTGACCCGAAATTTGGCCAGTTTGTTGATTTCTTTAAAAGGGACCGTTTTTCGTCCCGAACACTGGACCAGCTCTGTACTCTCCATTGGGTGAACGGGAGTTTACCCAACCAGTCCACAAGGCACAGGGCTGCTCAAGGCTGTCAGGACCCCGTACATGGAAACCAGTAACTCCAAATCTGACTGGACTGGAAAAAGGTAGCTTGTCCTCACAGGGTGGGTGGAGGGTCTGGAGGAGTATCTTTGCGTCTTCAAAGAATGGAGCGTGAGATTGACAGACGCTTCGATGTGAGTCTGCAGTGATGCTGTTGCTGTGTCTGACTTTTGTGGTGAAGACGGAGCTGAGTTGAAAGGCACCTATGGTCATGAGCTTTGAGCAATGGCTGAAAGGACAAAATCGTGGATATGAGTGGTGAATTAGTTATATACTTTGATTTGATTTACATGACTTAAAAACATAAAAAATATGATATATAAATATGATGAGAAATCAAATTATGATCAGAATTTGTGGTGTACATGGAAATGGGAAGTCAGTTATTTCCCACTTGAAAGACACGAGTTCCGACCTCAGATCGTTCCAGCTGAATGAACTCGTATGTAAACAATTTGGCTAATGCTAACGGATTTATCTTATAACAAACGTTTCCATGGTTTATGTGTTGGTTATCGCTCAGGTTCACTTCTTGGGATGATTATTATGGCTGTAACATGTCACGTTGATCTCATGAGTGAAGAGGGAGTGGTGTTCCAGGGCATTCTTTCAGGTTGGAGGCAGGAAATATCCCAGTTACCAGTTGCCTGGAATGCATCATTATTCTTTCCAAATGTTTCCTCAGTCTCTGTACGGCTTATGTACAATGTGATGCAATGTGATGATACCATGTGGTTTTCTTCTCTTGTGTAGCTGGTGAGCTCAGCTGCCACTTCAGACTCCATCCTTCAGCTGGACATGTTGTAACAAAATAAAGTGTCATGTTGGGTTTCCCGTCAGCCCTGAACAGCTCTCTCCTGACACGCTTTCTTTCTTCCTTCCTTTGATTTGAGTTCCCCCAGAATCACACGAGACACGTCCGCTGGGCTTCTGCCGTGTCCATTCAAGCAACAAGGAAGTGCATCTGATTTCATGGTTTGGTTAGTTGGTGAACATGTCTTGTTTGTCTTTTGTTTTCTGAATGGTGTCTTAATATGTGATTTTGCAGGCCAAAGTCAAAGTCTCATTGCTTGATTATGTATTGACGCCCAACCTGAAAAAACAAATCTACTCACAAATAAAGTCAATTGAACCCAACTCTTGTGGTTCACTATTTGCCTGTAATTATCAGCTTTATGGGATGTGCAATGCATAAGGTTAATTTAGAATCACCAATTCACCTACATCTGTTCAAACATCTGTTCAAAAGACTTCACCATGACTTTCAAATCCCTTTTAAAAAACATCTAACATCATACTCTACACAATCCTATGTGTGCTGCCAATTCCTTTATTGCACATATTTTATTACAAACGTTTGTATTGCTTTTCAACAATTTCTTTGACTGTATTTTCATGCCCCAGCTGCACACGACCATGTAAACACCAACAACCCTTTTGAAAAATATGCTCATATGCATTTTTTATTCAAAACCCAAACATGACCCCTGGGTTTCTCCTTTTCTAATCCGAATATCTAGTTGTACACTTGCTGATATCCCCATTGAAATAGATTATTTGTGTTCTGCAAGGAATAAATACTCTGATCCCACCGGTCCTGACTGTGCACATTCATCCAAAGTCTCTGGGGGGTTCTGATGGAAACGGGCAGGCTGGATTTGGACGGCACAGCTATCGCTCCATTTTCTATTTCTTCACATTTTTTCCTTCCAATAATGAAGAAGGTGAGGCAGAATAGTGTCAAGTCCTGGTGGTGGGCCAGTACCAGCACCAAACGCAAACAAAGGTGACTGCTACCGGCCCCAGACTGTTCATTATCCACCGTACGGCTGCTGCTGCTGCTGCTGACTTTGGATACAGGAAGTGTTATCCGATCACTCTAATAAAGTAATAAAAAGACTAAAATAATAAAATCTAAGTGGATTCAACCGGTGAAGTTTTCTATCAAGTCAGGATTAGTGGCCAATAAGGTAAACACACCAAAAAACACTATTTCAGTTCAAGCGATAACCTAGTGATTGTAAAAAGTGGTCTGCAGTCAGAGTCCGTGAAGTACACTCAAACTTAAATAAATCTAAATTTCTACTCACCAAAGCGTGCAGACTGAGGGAGCATCTGATGAGTCTCAGAGAAACTCAAACAGACACCGAGCCGGGAGGATTCGAGCAGAAACTAAGAACAACTCTCCTTGGAAGTTTCTTGGATTTATTAACAAAAAGTTAAAAAAAAAGGGACTGCCCCGCGCTCATCTCAACAGCATCTTTTATACACCTTTATGACTCTTCCTAGACACTTGTTATACGGTGATTTGCTGTTGTTAGCTTTCTAAACGGTCGATATTAAATGGCTCACGTCTGTTTCTTAGGGTCATTAGCTAAAAAGGTCTAAAAATAGTCCACACCTGAACAATAATGAACATAATGTCAAGGTCAATTAGAGCAGTGTTTTTTAACCGTTTCTGAGTCGCGGTACACTTTTAGGGTTTAAAAGATACCACGGCACGCCACCTACTCCTAAAACATTACCAAATCAGACCGTTTAGTAAAAAGTATGGTACATAATGAGGCAAAAAGTGTTGCTGCGGCGTATTGTTGTTGTTATTGCACTCTTTTTTGATGCAGAAGTTGATCAGGACACTCCAAAATGGTAAATGAGTCAATAACATTCGCATTTGTCACATGGGATATTTTTTCAAGACACACCTGACAAAACTTCAAGGCACACTAGTGTTCCCCGGCACACTGGTTGAAAATCAAGGAGTATCATGTGCCTCATAAACGGACATCACAATAAATCACAGCGTGGACCAATAGAACACATGCAAGAATACATAAAGCATAATAATATTTTGATAACATAATGGCATGGTGAAAAATTGTATTCATTCATTCATTCATTTTGTACGGCTTATTCCTGTTAGGGGTCGCGGGTGACTGGAGCCTATCCCAGTGACTTTGGGCCTTAGGCGGGGTACACCCTGGACAGTGGCCAATTCGTCGCAGGGCTGACACAGAGAGACAGACAAGGACAGACAACCATTCACTCTCACATTCATTCACTAGGGACAATTTAGAGTTCTCAATTAACCTACACAGTCA
This sequence comes from Rhinogobius similis, assembly GCA_019453435.1. Lineage (NCBI taxonomy): Eukaryota > Metazoa > Chordata > Actinopteri > Gobiiformes > Gobiidae > Rhinogobius > Rhinogobius similis. Next base: position 9,315,252 of record CM033628.1, on the reverse strand, counting down.
TGTCTTTGGACGGTGGGAGGAGCCGGAGAACCCGGAGAGAATCCACGGTAACACGGGGAGGACATGCAGACTCCACCCAGAGAGATCGTGTGATGTTGGGGTGGTCCGGGATTCGAACCCACGATCTCCTTATTGAGAGGCAGAAGCTCTAACCCGGTGCAAATTTTATTACAACTATTTTATTTCTTCACATGAAACATGAACCACCATTTCGGGACAATCCCACAACAGAAGAAGAAGCGGAAACAACATGCATCTGTGTCATGATGTTCTTTATGCGTCGAGATGTTGTCCATAAGTCGCGGTTTGAATCAGGATATCACAGTTGATTACAATTAACATGTATACAGAAGAAGTGCTGTTTGCTTACAGATATTAATGGTGATTCTGGATGTTTCAGAAACCAAAGTATTGACCTTAACCCGAATGATGACTCCATGTAAACGTAGTCTTTGTTATTCTGGAAAACATTCTTTTTATTACTATTATTTCCAACTGTATTCATACAAATGTGCATTTTATATTTAATCGCAGTCATAATTCCTCTTAGACATAATTATTGTGTCTCGGCAAACCTAATTAAATTCCAATTGTAGCCCTCTCCGTATTCCTCATTTGAAGTCCCAGCGTTACACCTTCTCATGCATGTGACACACCAAGCGCACAGTAATATGGCGGCTGTATCACTTAAGACAAATCTCCTTTTGATATTTGATAAGGTTTAATTAAAATGATTGGGATGTGGGCCCTGGTGCATGGCATTTCCATTACACTGAGAGACAGCCTTTGATTAATGCTCGGCCCACACAGATTTGAGCTAAATTAATTAAACACACTGTAGAAGAAGTCTGTAATGACTCAGAGACGAGGAACACCGTGTTCTGTGATGGATACAGTCTACTTCAGTGCTTTGCATGGAAGCCGGCTTCAGGATTTCTTTGGGCTTTTTCAAATACTTGTACTTTTTGCTTTTGTATTTTTATAGCTTTAAAAACGAATTTTCCATTTGAACAACTGTACTGTGTTCAAAACAATGTTAAATTTTAAGATTTTTTTCCAAACTTCCTCTGTAGCATCTCTCGCATAAATGTCATAATGTTTTAATATATCTTTTTTTTTTTCTTTTTTTAATCCTCATAAAATGCCTTATATATGAAAACATGATGAAACATTTGGCATAATTTGGGCACTGTTTCATATCGTTGACATGTTAGATACAAAACAAATGCATAGGGGTGTTCAGTATTTCATTCAGTATTTGAGTGACCCACGCATGGATTTTGTGAAAATCGATGGGGGAAAAAAATACAAATTCAACCTCATTTTAAAAATTAAAACTTTGATAAATAAAGGAAATAAGGATTGATGTTTCTGTGGGAGAAAAATGCCGTTTTGAGAAAACGGCTTTTGAAATTACAATGTGTCAGAGAAATGCATGGATACAAGTGAATAAATGAAATAATAAAACATCTTTAGGAGCAGAATTATCCTGATTCCAAGTGAAGGCCTGTATGTTGAGAGAGCAAAATGACCAAAAGGATGTGTGTGTGTCGTGTCTTGCCTTTACATTCCATTGTTCAGTGCTGCTGGGACGACCTGTCAGGAACAATGAACCACCGGACATCGTGGGGGATCCCTCTCTTGAACCAAGCACACTGTAAAACAGAAAAGCAGCACATGGACCACACCCACAACCAGCCTTTTGCACCATGTCACTCTTATTCTGACTAAGATCCTGGCTTTAGATCTGAGGCTGGGTCCCAGGTGCAACAATATTATTAGGTGTTCTTATTATTAGCACCTGGGCTCACAACCATTTTGTACACTGTGGTCCACAGAAAGAAAACAGAAATGATATGACTAATCAGAAATAAAGCGTTTTGTACATTTGCAGACTTTTTTTTAAACTCCAGTTGAATAAACATGGAGACACGAATATGACGCAACCAAGCTAAGTTCAAGGTTAGGGCTCTCATCTGAAAACATGACGTGAATTCTGAGTCAAAGCGTTTGTACGGATAAATACAAACTCTTTCAGACTCGCCGACTTAAAGCATAACTAAAGTAACTTCAGTGACAGAGCTGTGAAAATACACAGTAAAAAGATGCAAAAAATCTTTTTTTTCCCCCTTCCTTTTTATTGAAATAAGGAAGTACAATCACATACAAAAACATTTTATGTCACCAAATATAAAAAAGGGAGCCATTGCTTCTCAGGAGAGTTGTCGGCGGCAGGAAATGCTGCAGCTGGTTTTCCTCGCAGAGACAGCAGGGGGCGATGGTGGGGGTTTGAAATGCCCCGAAAATACATTTGCCACCACCACACAAACTAACAAAGATGTTTAATAAGGTAAATTTGTTACTTAGTTCTCCTTTAAGGCTATCGGCAAAAGTCTTTTTTTTTTTTTTTTCAGTTTTATCTCGCTTTTATCAACAAACTTGTCCTATCTCCTCCTAAAGATGTATTATTATTTCATTTAATTTACTTCATCCATTGATTTCTCTGGGACATTGTAACTTCAAAGGTCATTTTCTTAAAATGCATCTCACCTCCCAGAGAGACAAAAAGATCAGTTTAGGTAGCGCCTACACACACCAAACTTTACAATTTTATATGAAACAAGATTTTGACGGAAATTACCGAAGGATTCATTGATCTAATTCCAAGCCTGATTTATTAGGCGAAATTTTATTTTTTAGGCCAATTTTCAGTCAGATCTAGTTTACTCAAAAACTAAATAAGAAATCCAAAACCCTCTCTGTACATTTTTGTAATACGTGTACAAAATGAACCAAGAAATTTAAACCTGGTTTTCCTCAGACATGTGTAATTTTGGCAGTTTTTACACATAACATTCCTTACTTCTAAAACATGACATGATGAAAAATGTGTAATACATCTTTTTCTTACATTTATATACGTAAACTACAAGAGAAGTTTCAAATTGGTATCTTTTAATGGTAACACTTTATAATAACTACACTTATTCCTGCCTTAATAAAACATGAACAAAGACTTAATTCATAATCAACAAATTGTTTATTAAGAATGATTCAGGCTTAGTAACTATTTAACAAATATTCTAACCCTAATTTCTAACCCAAACCATTACCTTAACCTTAATTAAGTCGTTACTAAGCCTGAATCATTTTAATAAACTATATATTCATTATTAATTAAGTCTTTGTTAATGCTTTAAGGTGTAGTTATTATAAAGTGGTACCCTTTTAATTTAAGATTTTTTTCCTATACAACTCTCAAACTCTCCTCTTTGAGCTCAGATTGGCCTCTAGCTCATAATCAGAAGTGCAAAGTTCAGAGTTTTGGGATTGGACCAGAAGTTTTCCTTTCACGTATGTAACACTTTTGTACACACGCCTTATAAATGAAACCTGTGGAGAGGCAAACCCGCTCATAGCATGTTTTAAAGCTCTATTTTAACTGAACAAACGCAAGACAGATACTTTTAATACCATACCATTCCAGGCAAAGCATTATTATCTCCGTGTCTCCACCTCGTATCTTCAGCTGTTTGATGTGTCTTTCAGATGACTTGACTGGCTTTGAAAATGAGAGTAAATGACCGGTGTTAGACTTGGGGACAGCTCAGATTCCTCCGCACATTACGTTTGGATCCGTGTCTCGGTCCTCTTTGTACCTTTCACCGTCCCCTGGGAGTTCTGACTTTCCTTTTATCCGGAAGCCGTATCAAAGCCCACACATTTATCATCTGCCTTAAAAAAAAAATGACAGGGCTGAGTGGAGGAGCGCTGCTATTCCGGATGAAAGTGAGAAAAGGAGAGAGAGAAGGAGCCCCGGGGAGTAATGGAGAGACGGGCATTGTTTTACGGGCTCAGGTATTAGAGAGGTGCTTAAGATTCTAGGTCAGGAGCCGAGCTGATGGATATGACACTGCGCTACGTGTCGCACTCTTCTCCACTGAGCAGGAAAATGTCCCGCGCCTGGAAGGTTTAACCGCCACATCAGGGTAAAGTGAGTGAGTCGTAATAGACGTGTAAAAAATAGATATTATGTGCTTAACGTGATATCATAACTTCACTTCCTGGTTGGACACGAGCGGCAGATGTGACATAGACTGGGTGAGAATGTCGCTGTCACGCCATTTTGAGAAGGGTCTGAACGTCCAGCAGGTGTAAAACTAGAGGATTTCCCACAATGCATCTTGAAAAGTGGTGTCCAGTGCACATCCTTTTTTCTACAATGTAGTTCGGCCGAGATCTTACCTGCACCAAAGCCCTATCATAAACCAAATGATCTGTTATTAAAGTCCATATGACGATGTTCTAATTATGACGTAGTTTGGTGAGAAAGGAGCTGTGGTAAACATTAAGTATAGTTTTAGATTTGTGAAGTTAAAGTTTATGAAGAAATGTTGAAAAATGAAAGTATGAAATTACATGATGTAGTGAGTTCTGACGAAATCGCTCTATGATGTCATCAAAAGGCGACGTGCAATTGAAAATACAGACAATTTACACACAACCAATACATTTTCTGACAATTTAAACAGTATTCCAACAAAATTAGGGTATCATTAGGTATTATTAACTGTCAAAACATAACTATTGTGTAATTTATGTGGATTTTGGCCTTTGTTTTCAAAACGGTTGCTAGGTAACAGTTATGGAATTACCTCTAACTGTGTCATGTGTCTGTGTCTAATCTGTGATGTCATCAAAAGGCGACGTGCAATTGAAAATACAGACAACTTACACACAACTGATACATTTTCTGACAATTTAAACAGTATTCCAACAAAATTAGGGTATCATTTGGTATTATTAACTGTCAAAACATAACTATTTTGGCCCTTGTTTTCAAAATGGTTGCTAGGTAACAGTTGTGGAATTACCTCTAACTGTGTCATATTTGCTGCCCATGTTCAACCATAATGTGGCTTTAAAAACTTGATGAAAACTGTCAAACTGGGGACAAACAGGCAAAATGTTTAGTCAGATCTTAAATATAATTGTGTCCATTACGTTTTAGCGAAATGTATAGTCTGACCTGTCATATAGACTTTAATCCTAACTCTAATCCAAACCCCAAATTTACCCTAATTGTGATATTATGAAAATAAACCTTTGCTAGACACCTATGGACAGCGGCAGTCTGTGGCATAAGGTGGTTGAGGGGAAAAATGAAACAATCAGCGCTGAAAACTAAAGCAGTCAATATTGCTGGTTTCAGATGACATCACAACATTCTATGAGCCAATAATATTTAATACAAATGGGGGGAAGCTAAAATAAATGTTGTTAAATGTTGTTTTTTGATGTAATACAGCATGTTCTTGGGTGTAATTGCGAATAGAAAGTATCAATTTGAAATGTTGTGTATTTACTGTTTGAAAATTGTATACGAAACTACAGTTTAATCAATGGGAAAAACTGGCACTTGCCCCCCATCTGGAAGTATGACATCATCACAATCTAGAAAGCCACCAATAGACCTAAATGACCTGGGAGAATTGGAAAAACAACAGCAGACTGGTCTTTAACTGGATATTATTACCTACTGAGTAAAGCAGAAGAGCTGTTTTGACAAAGCAATGTTGACCTGTTAACTGTAAAGTTAGCATTAGCTGCTTACCTTAAAAATAAAAGATCACCAGATGACCATCCCAAGAAATAAGTAGAATAGCCCAGTATGTGTGTTGTTTCAATTGAGACAATATTAGTCCATAACTATGCGTTTGAGACAGATTTGACCAATATTTACTCCATTTTTTTGTCACCCAGCCACCAGAGTATCTGCAGCGAGGAGAAAGAGTGTCTGAATGGTTGTGTGAATATGAATAGATATGATTTCACAAATAATTATACCTGATATCACCTTTATTTTGATGAATGATTGATTAAAGGGTCAGATAAAGGTACCAGTTGCATTAAAATACTTAAATCCTGTATGAAATGTTGCTAATTAATAACAGGAGGATTCTGTTTTAAAACTCAGCTCTGCTTCCTCTAATTAAAACTAGTATTTTTTTTATAATTTCTTCAAATTGCAAATCGACTGATGAAAAACTGTGATAATTATTTACCACAAGGACTGTCCACCAGACAAAATAAGTGGTAGAAAAACATGAGAACCTGTCATATTGGCTCTTGAAGTGCACACTGTGAATGAATGTGGGAGTGAATGGTTGTCAGACCTGAAACTAACCCCCGTTCATTGAGTACCCAAAATGAACTGCCCGAAGAAGAGTTCTCAATCCTTTCACACCAATTTTGAATTTCTGAGTATAACAAGATTAAAACTAGATATATAATGGGACTGAATCAGGTCTAAATTGGATTGAACTTAGTGTTACTGTTTTTGTATTGATTTCTTAAGAGAGGGAGCTTCCGATGTGGTTCCACTGGTCTTCAGTCGTCTTCACAAATTCACAATCCTCGGATGTCTTGAGGTCTAGCCACAAACCCAGACGCTGAGTACACTTAGTACAGTTAGACATATAGCAACTGTATAATGCTTCGATATCTTGACTTTATTTTGGCCCAGTATCATTACCCTCCAAGAGCATAAATGTAGTCTCATTGTGTCATTTATCCTTAAGCTTTTGAAAAGTAATGTGTTTTTAGGGGCGGTTAGAGCTCTTGCCTCCCAGTAAGGAGATTGTGGGTTCGAATCCCGGATCAGACCAACTCTGGGTGGAGTCTGCATGTCCTCCCTGTGTTCCCGTGGGTTCTCTTCAGGTTCTCCGTCTTCCTTCCACCGTCCAAGACATGCATGTGTGGGTTAATTGGCAAATCTAAAAAAAAAAACATGCCCAGAGTGAATGGTTGTCTGTCCATGTTTATGTCTCTGTGTTTGCCCAGAAACAATTTGGCCACTGTCCAGGGTGCCCAAAGTCACCAGGACAGGCTCCAGTCACCCTAACGGGAACAAGCGGTAGAAAATGAATGAATGGATGTGTTTTCAGTGCACTTATTTATTTATTTATTTATCATTTGTGTATTTTTGCACAGGTAACAGTTATACGTTGATAAAGCAGCTCTAATTAATTTGACTCTCGCTGCAGAGCTGTTCATCAATTGGAAAAATGCAATTGTAAACATTAGATACAATTATGAAATGGTTTAATTGGTCAATAAAACTGATTAGCCTAAAATACTCACAACAAATTTGAGTTGCCCATGACCTTTTTAAAAAATGTTAAAATGCAGGAAATATTGTTCTGCTCTTTTGATACATTTCTGGGCGATGACCCCCGACCCCCCTTAAAATTATGGAATACATAACACCTGCCTCGAATCACCCCTGGTTAGATCCGTATATTCCTTAGACACTCGATGTTTAACTTAATCCCTGTCACTCATGTTATAACTTGTACTTCAGAAGGGTTTAACGGAAAGTAAACTAAAATGTGTTACTGCTGAACTTCAGTTTGTAGTTGTGTATTTGACAACATTGCACTTGACCTCTGATTCAATGTTGGTCCGATGTTTTGTGCACAATCCATTACTAACATTATTTTGTTTTCATATTGTCTGAGATTCCTCACTAAAGGCAGTTAATTAATGTTTAAAAACCACAAACAGAGGAGACAAATACCAAATCCCTCTAAACAAATCATTAGTGCTGGAGCGTGTGATGTGCAATTACCTAACGGACAACATTAGTAATTAAAGGGTTTCAAACAAGTCAAACTCAACATTTTTGTTTTTTTTTATCAGGGAATTATTCACTTTAACTTTAGTTCGGATATTGTTACATATGTTGCTACCATAGAAAAATCGTGTATTTCACAGTTATGGAGGTGTCGTGTTGTGACTTTCTTCTCCCACACAAAGTTATTCCCTCATTCAAATAATAACAGTCGTGTGTTGTAGTTCATTCATGCACAGTTGACTATTTTAATAGCTGCTGTTGACTCATAAAACACTTTGCTGTTCTTACCGGCAGAAGTTTTGCTGAAATCCTTTATTCAACAGAAAAATAAGCTCCTGCTATTTGAGTTTCTGCAGTTTCTTCCCTCTGCTTTTGGACTCGTGAACACTTCATGTCACCTGGCACTTTAAATAACTCACTTAATGTATTTGCGCTGCTAGTTTTGCACTGCGTTTCTATAAATAAATTAGAAAATCATAAAAACCTCATATGCACTTTAAGTAATATCCCAAATTACTACTTTGTACTTTGTACTACATTTTGAAGTATGTTTACACTTACTTGAATACAGTTTTTGGCTCTGCCCAGCTCCGACTATTTTTAGTCACTGTTTTCTGTTCCACCACGTCACTCAACAAATTTAAAGTTTGTTCTCTTACAATGGCAGTAAACTTTTTTCTGTTGATGATCAGATAAATATTAAGTGTTTTTTTTTTTTTTTACTTATTTTTTAATTGGAAAAAGAGGATTAGTTAAGTCTAATTCAGGTGCCATTTGTTATTGGTTCACTGAGTGTCTGTTTGCCCATAGATTAAATTAAATTAAAATGTAACTGGTGTCATAGTATGTGCCTTTATGCGTTACCTTATTATTCTAATCAGTTAAATCAAAATAAGACCATCATGTGTTTAAAAAAGTCCATAGATTGTTTAATACAACATACCATATTCTCAACAATTTAACATCAACAAAATTTTGTTAATTAAAAAAAGAAAAAAGAAAAGAAAATCTGCATATTATTATTGCACAGAACAATTTGAATGTATTTTCCATAGATTTCTTTTTAATATCTTTTCTTGTAAAAAGTTGGCTTGGACTACATGGTTGGTATAGTCCAAAGGATCGGAAATAAAAAATAAACATAAATCCAGAGTTCACTTGGGGCCATACAGTAGCCACACTTGAACATATAGAGAGCATTCATATTCAGCAAGAGGGACAACCACGGGCCAAATCATTATCGCCGTCAAATCCACATTTTTCTTCAACATTTTCATTTTTTTTCCTCCTTTTTATTCAAAACAGGTTATGCCAGAGCTGCTCCATCTGTAACTCCAAAAGCATCTGCATATTCCATCCATACTTCCAGCCCATTACTGCGGCGCTGTCTGTAATATCATCCATCATAAATAATTTAGCCTTTATCCTCGCACATGATTGCCAAGACCAGCTGTCCAAGGTGTGTTGAAGGCTGTGTACACCTCCTATATTTTACGCAGGGCCAACACTGAGCAATCCATTATTTTTCTTCCTTGTCAAAACAGTGCATTTCCCGTTGAAAGCTGGAAAAAATATGATCCCTGGAGGCTAAACTAATGTATCCGTGGTTTTAACGATGGGAGCATCCACAGAGAAAGCCAATAATTGTAATAAAATGAAAAGAAAAACAGTGATGTGTTCTACAGCTTTGCACGTTCGGTGTGATCACTCCAGCTTTAACCATCAGTACAACATAATACCGTCACATGTAGATTTGCTTCTCATATTGGGATAACAAATAAGGTACAATAAAAGGCTAATGAGATCACGGATTCTGTCGCTGTGGCAATTGTGGCCGCCATTTTGTGAACGAAAAAGCAGAAAAACGCTAATTGGATTCATTCCCTCATATATTAAAGTGTTTAACCTATCATAAGATTGTATATTTGAGTCTACCTGTATCTGTCAGAACGTTTTTTCCCCTGAATTATAAAAAAACAATCTTCACCGAGGCTTGTTATAATAGTAAAACTACTTAATGCCCCTGATGCGGTAACTAAAAAGCAAAATAAACACATATGCTGCAACAAATAAATAAATAAATAGCAGAATGAAACAGTGGTCAGTTAGTATCATAAATGAGTTTTAGATGCTAATAATTCAAGCCTTTACAGCTCAAAACGTAATATACTACAACTCATTAATGAATACTTTTCTCGTTAATGTAAAGAAAAGGTGCACACAATAAATGTTCAATCTCATATTGAACGATAAAGTGATTATTGTGGTTTTATTCACCTCAAAAACACTGCATTGGTTGATATTTTATGATGTGTGTCAATATTATATGGACCAAGCAATTGTCATTTATTGTTACTTCACATCTGAAACTATAAAAGACACATTTATTGATACATCTAGATCTAAAGTTTTCCTAATTTCCTAATTTTTTCACATCAGTTTGGTAGAACATGGGCATTCGTATGAAAATTATACCAATTAATATAGTATTTTAGATAACATGTTCTTGGGTACAAACATGGCGGCTGGAACTGGATGTTGGTATTCTATAGGTTACCACGGTGATGATCTCTCAAGCTTTTATCGTACCTTATTGGGGATAACCTTGCACAATATTAATCTATCCATGCCGACACATCTGGTTTGGAAAATGTGTAACGTTAGCTTATTAGAAAAATCTCACAATCAAATGATGTCTTTGACTTAAGTTGGTCAGGTCTATATAGGGACAACGTATGCGTGAAATAGACACTGACATCCGATATTGGGTTATGCATTATAGAGCACCTTTCCAGGAAAAACATTAGGGAGTCTTATGTAAACGTTCTAAACATTCAACAATATATTTCTAACGGTTGTCTAAGGATAAAGGCAGTCACTATCAGTACATCAATTCCATTGTTGAACTCTTGCGCTGTACCATTTCACATGTTAAGACTAATTACTGGGGCTTGGTCTTTGTCGTAAAAGAACATCACATTAAGTACAGAACAGTCATCACTAAACAAAAGGGGAAAACAAAGCGCACGCTGCAATGTGGCGCTAATGTGTTTGGATAATTGTGTGCTTCAAATGGGTCAACATGTATCAACGTGCTCATCAGCCCATACAAAGCTCATTTAAAACTTGACATCTAACCTCAGAAAGAAGAATGCACTGAAATGAAAATACAGACATAAAACTGTGAAATTATAATGTGCCCCTCGTATTTATCCGCTTGAAATGTTTTCCTTTTCCAGTATTTTAAATTTAAACTGATTATAATGTTTCTGCAGCTGAATTGATGTAATCACGAGCTGTGGAAAACACATTTGTGCTCTGAAACGTTTTGATGCACTGTCAGTCCCTCTTGCTTTAGAAATTCAAAGTCCTCTCTATTGTGATTTAGTCAGGAGAAAAAAGTTACTTTTATGTTAACAGACCAGGATCCACAGGTTTGTAAGAGAAAAGATAAAGTCTGCTTTTCTCTTTTTTTCTTATAAGACAAGTCCAAAACGATTATATTCCATTTTAAATCATTTTCATGTTGAACTTGCGAGGAGCATCCACAGTAGTGCTGCTCATACCAGCGTCCGATTTTCGCGGCACATACTCGATTTCGATATTGTGCTTGGTGTTGCCTTTACCCCTGCTCCAGAGAAACAACAACACCAGGCAAAACAAGACAACGCCAAGGAATGAAATGAACCCCATGGTAGTCGCGATGATCAACGTCTTTATGTCAAAGGGGAAGGGAACATTTTGTTGGGTTTCGTTAGCACCGGTGTCGGCTGGTTGGTTGGAGATGAAGGCAAATGTTTTGTTGGGTTGGTGTGGCCAGTCAGGGGAGTAGCTGTGAATGTGCAAGTGGGCCAGAGATGTATCGTTCCCGCCTGCGTTGCTGGCTATGCAAACGTAAGTGCCGTTGTCCTGGATCTGAGCGTAGCGCACCTCGAGAGTACCATCAGGCAACACCGAAATCCGTCCGATAGTTTTGCTTGTGATGAACTTTTTCTGAGGGGACAGCCACATGATCACTGGAGCGGGATCTCCATCGGCCTGGCATGAAAAGTGGACAATAGCACCCTCGTCGACAAACTTCTGCTGGGGCTTGCGATCTCGAATTCTGGACTTGCGACAGGTAAAGTAGTTGGGCTGCAGAACATCTGGAAAGTCCTTGAACTCTTTTCCTTGGACAAACTCGGGAGAGGCACAAGTAGGCTGCTGGCGGTTGAAGTTGAGCCTCCAACGTCGCCGAAAAACCCACAGCAGACGGCAATCACAAGCTAAAGGGTTGTCATACAAGGCCAAGGTCTCAAGGTTCCCCACCGAATGGAATGCAGACTCCTCCAAAGTGCTAAGCGAATTCCCGGATACGTTTAATATCTTCAGGTAGTTCAGCCCACGGAACGAATAGGGTTCAATCATTGCCAGTCTACCTCCGACCAAATGTAACTCCTGCAAGCGGAGAAGATCGTGGAGTTTATTTCCTTCAATGGTGTGGATGGGGTTGTAAGAAAGGTTGAGGAAACGCAAGTAGACCAGGTGACGCAACGCCACGTACGGAATAGTAGTCAGATTTGCATTTGCGATGGTCAAAGAAGTGAGGTTTAATCCGTACAAACAATTCGGAGTCATCGTATCCAAATAGGGCCAGTTCGCTATTTCCAAAACCTTGAGTCGATAGAGCCGCTTGAAGGAATAATCCCGGATACTGTTGATGTTTAGGTGACGCAAGCGAAGGGTTATCAAACTGTGGAGGTGAGTAAACGCTTCCGTCGGAACAGAGGACAAGTTGCACTTTTCGAGACTCAGATGCTCCAAGCTGCTGAGACCGTGGAAGGCCCGATGGGAGATAAAAACCAAGTCGTTATCACCAACTTCCAAGGAGCGAAGGTTGTACAAATCCTGAAACATGTAGTCCAGCAGGATCACGATCTTATTCTCGCTTATGTCCAGTTGGGTGAGATTACTTAGACCGGTGAACACGCCAAGCTGAATGAGCTTCAGCTTGTTGCTACGAAGCCCCAATGTCCGTAAACCGTACAAGTTGTTAAAAGCCCCCGGTTCGATGGTGGAGATGGTGTTCTCACTCAGCTCCAAAATCTCAAGGTTGGGGAAGTTGGCAAATTCATCCGGGTTGATGGTTCGAATCCGGTTCTTGCTCAAATCCAGGAGTTTGGTCTCAGAAGGGATGCCCTCGGGGATAGTCATGAGCTTTTTGCGGTGGCACAGCACGGAGCGCTCCTGAACATTGCACTCGCAGCGGGACGGGCAGCCGGTGGAGGAGGCGGGGGACAGGACAGAACCCAGCATCAGGATCAGGATGGGCTGCCAGCAAGCCACCAGGTAGCTGTGCCCAGTCGCTTCCCTGGCTGCCATCTTATCGGTTACCTGCAGAGACACAGAGAGAAAATCACATTAGAACCAACTTATAACATCTTTAACCTGACATTTCAACCTCAAAATTGCAGGAACAAAACCATAATTGTTATTCTTAATGTTGTGGTTGTTTTTTTTTGTATGTAAAGCACCTTTGAGTGTCTTAAAGAAAAAAGTCACCAATTTTTTTTTCATAAACCCAACCCCAGACACTAATTAATACTAAACCTAGTACAGAAACTAGATACTATTTTGAACAAGTATTGAACAAAGATTAAAAAAGATATTTCTGCCAAAATTTGACCCTTTTCTGATCTGTGTGAGAACCAATATAAGACAATGTAATAATATTCAAGAAAATATTTTGAATTTGTGTTGAAAATAACTTTCTGTTGTGTAAAGGTTTTTGTTTTAATTTTTGTGGTAACAGAATTAAACAATTACATGCAAACCAGTCTCTCATTTGGAGAGTTAATTTACAAATAACATAAGTATAATTTAAAAGGGTAAGACATGGCTTGCAGTTTACTCTTTGTAGTAATGTTTTCAAAAGCCAACTACATTTTACTGCAGCCAGAATATTATTCCATCCCTGTTGGATAAAACCCACTATCAACCAATAAGTTATTTAATTTTATTAAATACATTTGCACAACCATGAATAAGAGAGCTTCTTCAAAAGCCGGGTTAATTCTTAGGTTCATTTGACTATTCTTCTTCTTCAAATGTGAATTAAATAAAAAAAGTACATCGACAGCAAAATTTACAAACCACAATGACATTCAAATTTCCATTATTCTGTTAAATATATTCACGTCATATGCGACTGAAAAGGTGCACGAAGCATTGCCAATCTCATTCAAAATGACTTTACGGCCATTTTCTTGCAAGCTGGCCCATTTTACAATCACCGGGGCGAAAAAGATGCTCTGACACAATTTCTAAGCAACCTGCAAGTGCGAATCCTTCTGCAATATTCATGCCCTCAATGCAAGATGAATAGAGGTGGGAGGTTACAAGGAATAAGGTATGTGCTTGCATAATTGAGAGTGCTGACAGGTCTGAATTTTGCATTGTTCACTTTCTCCACACAGGGATTTCAAAGGTGTTCATGTGGATTTATGATGGAAAAGAACCTATAAATCGTTACAGTAAAAATCAAAGGGTATACAGTAATTCGGCTAATCTACATACATCCAGCTTTGCACTGTGTATGATCCACGTAGCACTTTGCAAAGGATCAATGGAGTCAATGCTATCACCCTGATGGGCTGAATGGCTGCAGTTTGCAACAGGATTTATGGGATTTTTCACGCGATAATCCAATTCAAGCTGGGTCCCTGTCACTTACACTTGTTAATACATCTGAATATAGCAGAAATTGTCTCCCTTTTTTGTTAAGGACCGGCTTGTATAAAATCAAGAGAATATTAGTCATCATTGCATCACATTTGGACCATTAAGATAATTAAAAACATTAATACAAGCAATTGGCCACTTATTTATTAGTCGTCAGCGGAAACATAAGGATTTTGCGATTATTCACATTTATTGACACCAAAGCCTTAATTTTCTTTCATCTGATATGTTACGTTCCTTTATGTGACCAGCTAAAACAACAAAACAAATCAAACTTTCAATTATTTAATTTAATTTAGTTAATGTGATGTAATATGTTCTTTTTGTAATACTTTCTGTTGCAATAAAAAGAGCACAAAAGCAGATTAAAAACAGTATTTGATTCATTTGATGAAGAATGAAAAATAATTGCTTCTAAAATTGTCAAAATTCATTTTTTTGTGACTTGAAAAATCACAATTATCGATTAAACAAATAATCTTGTCATAACCAGTCAGTCACGAACGCTCATGTTGTCTTTTGTTGATATTTTCACTAATTTTGTTTCTTTTTAAACACAATAAATTAGGAGCTATAATTATCTTGTTGACATGTTTTGACCTTGTTGACAGCGAGCAGCCAAAACATGTCAACAAGGTAATTACATGTCCTCATTTATTATCTTTAAAAAGAACCAACGTTTGTGGAGCAGAGGTAGTTATATTATATGTAGATAATTAATAAAAGTTATTCACGTTTAGTTAATTGATTACACTGGAACTGGAGAAGCTTGGATTACTGGCGAAACTCAGTAATAATAACACTTCAAGATTATTCTGTTTTCTTTTGCTATTACGTAATTACATTCACAATTCTATAACATCTCAATCAAAACATCCAAAACCACCAAATGCGATGATGTTTTCACGCTGTGTACTAATCTTCAAAGCTCAATCATATGCGTTTTTGTGCGTTTCAAGTAAATTTCCTATTCACTTACATTGGAATTATTGACGTGCACCTGCTACGCACCGAGACCACAATGTCAACACCAACCCTCGACTCATCTCTCCATCCTTTGAATTATCTGCTTGAGTTTGAAAACATCTTGGTAGGGGGGCCTCACTGTGCTTCAAGAGGAGGTTTTCAAAGAGAGATGGCGTCAAGAGTCATACAGTATACGTGCGCTGCCTTATGCAATCCTTCACCATCTAATATTCCGTGTACATCACCAATAGCAGGCAGATTAATGTAGAGCCTTGGTACACGGAAACAAACCATATTTAATTTCTCTGCCATCTGTTAGCAAGCTTCCAGACCTCCAATAATGAAGCAATTACCCATTAATTTTATCATTACAGAATTTTCATTTATATGCAAAGAGGCGTAATGGCAGCTGCGGTGGTGTGCAGCAAACATGTGATCCTCGCTTATGCCACTATTTGCATATTTGAATCTGAATATTTAAATGCGCAAGGTGTTCCCTTGGAAGAAACTAATGACTTATGAATTATTGAGCATAACCCCGAGCACCTTATTTGCGTCGTTCGCGTGCACTTTTTAAAACGCTGTTTGCTGCTAATCGAATGGGTAAAAAAACAAACCGGAAAATACTTTGCAACCAATTAACACCAGGATTAAGATACGGTAATCAGGCATAACGTTATGACTACTTGTTGGTTAAGACGGATTCTTCCTTGGACCACTTGAGACATCGGTTTCAAAGCTCTAAACAGTCCTCCCCTGCATTTCACACTTGCAGCTGTTAAGTCCAGAGTAGGGTTGGCAAAAATGTCAGAAGTATCAAAACCGAGGCACTGATCAATACTAAAACTACTATCAAAACTCAAAACAAGTATCATTACTGTAAAAATCAGACTTTGACCCTTACTGAACAGTTTTAGAAAAGATCTTGATCTATCTTAGAACTAGTAGAAGATCACATAATGTTACAGAAACCACAATTAGTCTGTTGAGTGTGTTTTTTTTAATCAGTATTGTATAGAGGTTATGCAGGTGACTTCACAACATTCTGAATTTTAGCAGAAAATGCATGAGAATCAATGGTGACTGATGGCATTTTCTCCTGTAAGAAGTTAAAATGCAACAAAAATAGAAAAGTCTACAACTCTGCTGAATATTTAGGTTGTACTTGAGATCTAAAAAACAGAAAATAAATTGTAGAAAACTGATAAACAACAGGAACACTGCAGCAATAATCACATTTATCACTAACACAGACTTTGGGATCACACACAGTTAAACCAATTAGTGTTTCCTCCTGAAATAAGATATTTTTGAGCCAGTTTGTTGGGGAAATTAATTGTTTTTGGCAGTTGAAGTGTCTCAAATATCCAACTATTGTAAGCAAACAAGCTAAAAAACAACTTTCAATTGACATTTTGACATAATTCTGCCACTTAGTTGAAGTGTTGAAGAGCATTTTTCGAGTAAAAGAATGTCGGTGCACAACCTCTATAGAGCTTTTTCTTTAGTATCAACATTTTAATAGTACGTTTGTACAAAATTACCAATTTAACAGTTTAAAGTCTGATACTTAGTAAACCTTTATGATTTTAAGCAGCCAAATACACTTATACTGGATAAATTTACACTCAATTACAAGTAAACGTTTCAAATTAAAGTCTAAAAGTACAATTACCCCAAAAATCTACTCAATTACAGTAAAGTGACTATTTGTAATTAGTTCCTACAAATATTTTACATAATGGTGATGACGTAATCTCTTTTTCTCGTCAATGTTATGTCTGATTGTTGTATTTTTCTTTGCTTATTTCTGTTCTCTAGCTCTTTATCCAATCTACTCCAATTTGCAGCATTATGCAACACGTCTGCCCCATAACTGTCACTAGTGAAGAAGTCCCATAATGTTTGCCCTAGTTTCAAAATGGCTCCTTTTTTGAGACGCAATTCACATAAGGGTTTTATTTTTAAGGAGACTAGAAAGACTGCAGTGGTGTGGTAACAACTAATCATTTTTCTGTCTCCCTCCAAACCAGCAGAAAATTGAATCGTCCAAGTAATCCAACATGGATTAAGGTGAAGAGGAGATGTGTGAAATTGCATTTTATCCCAGGTAGGGTCAAAGGTGAGTGGTGATTGCGTGATAGTATCAGAAACAGTGAAGCCAATTGATTTTGATACGAGATGGGATTATAATGGGATTTGCTGGAAGTGTTGCCTTCCTTCGTCATGTCAATTTAAGCATGTAACTTGAACAGAATGACAGACGGCCATGTTTCTCTCGCAGACACACATGGATTTAAAATGCTAGCTATGGGAGTAAATTAGTTTAAGGCAGAATACATAAGAACAAGGCAAAACCAAGCAAGACAAGACGGAAATTCACAACCAAATTCACAACAATCTTAGTTCTAGACTGGAACTCTTGGACTTCAATGGATGCAAATAAGTCCTGGACACATCTATAGCCAGTCTGTCCTGGTTTAGTTCTGGTTAAGTCCTGGTTTTGTCCCGGTTCTGTCCTGATTATATCCTGGTTCAGTCCTAGTTTAGTCCTGGTTCTGGCATGGTCTAAGATTCTAGTTCAAATGGATGCATTTAAAACTTGTCTGTCCTGGTTCAGTCCTAGTTTAGTCCTTGGAGCTGACCTTGTTGTGTCCTGGTTTAGTCCTGGTTTAGTCCTGGTTCAGTCCTGATTTAATCCTGGTTCAGACCTAGTTTAATCCTGGTTTAGTCCTGATTTAGTCCTGGTTATATCCTGGTTCAGTCCTGATTTAGTCTAGGTTCTGTCCTGGTTTAGTCATTGTTCAATGCTGGACAAAACCTGTCTGTCTTGGTTCTGCTTTGGTTTAGTCCTGATATAGTCCTGGTTTAGTTCTTGTTTAGTCCTGCTTTAATTCAATACATCCTGGTATAATCCTGGATTAGTCCTTGTTTAGTACTGTTTAAATTCGGCCCTGGTTTAGTCTTGGTTCTGTCCTTATTTAATCCTGACTCAGTCTTGATTAAGTCCTGGTTTAGTCCTGCTTCTGTTCATGTCCTGGACACATCTACATCTATCTGTCCTGGTTCAGTCCTGGTTTAGTTCTGTTTTAGTCCTGTTGTATTCGTGGACACATCTGCAGCATGTCCGTCCTGACTTAGTCCTGGTTTAGTTATGGTTCTGTTTGTATTTAGGCCTAGAAACATGTTCAGAATGTCCATCCTTTGGTAGCGGTTCTGCTCTAGTATATTCTGGTTTAGTTTTGGACCTGTTTGTCCTGGTTTAGTCCTAGTTCAGCCCTGGTACGGTTCTGGTTTTATCTTGGACACATTTGCATTACTTGTTCATCCTGGTTCAGTCTTATGTCATTTCTAGTCATGTTTCAGCCCCAAACACATCTACAACCTGTCCGTCCTGGTTCAGGTTCAGTCCCGGCTTATTTCTGTTTCATCCCCGGATACAATTAGCCTTTCTGTCCTGGTTTAGTCCTATTTCAGCCCTGAACACCTCGACGTCCATCCTGGTTCTGGCCTTGTTCGGCCCTGGTTCAGTTTTCGCCTATACAAAAACAAACCCAGCTGAACTCAACCAGTGCTCTAATGTTCTTTCAGTTAAGTAAAAGAAGCATGTTTTTTGCCATGACTTTCCAAACACACTGCTAAGTCTAAGTCCGGCACCCTGACTTTGAGAACAATGCGTTCATATAGACAAATTAGCCCAATCAATCTTGTTTCAACTGCTTTGTTTTTAAAAATGTCGCTATATTTAGTATCTGTCTATTACCCATTCTTCTATCTCCAAATATTCACCAGTGGCTGCACATTAACTTAAGCTCGGATAAACAGCCGTTGCACTTGTTTGTTAATGATCTGCCGTTATCTTTGCTTTGCAGGCTGCAGCTCTAGTGCTACTTCATCGCCATCAACAACCTCCGAAAAAATGTCCATTAATTGCAGTCGAGGATTTTTTTTCCCCCTTGTTAAAGGACTAAACGCGCTGGACAATGGTGCAGGATAAAAGCAGGATTGACCAGCTCTGGTTGGGTAATACCTACAGTCTCTCGGTGAATGGGAAGATTAATGTCTCAGTGTCAACCTCAACTGGAGACTTAAGAGTGTAGCTTCATATCAGGAAGTGGAAGGCGCTTTCTGCTCTCCATCACTGTCAAAAGACCCACTCCTCATCAGTGGATTTATGGCCGTAATTAAATGTACAATGAGCAGAAATCCCCAGGAGGAGCAGCAGGCGTGTGTACGATGACTTTAAATGGTTTTGGGACAGGTTAAAGGGTAATTTGGCTGCAGACTGTAGACGATATCATGTTTTACTTCTGTACGTAAAGACAGTTTGAAGAAAAAGTGCTGCTTTAAAGTGTGGTGATATTGGATTTTCCCCTGAAATATAAAAGCTCTTAAAAAAAGCTCACTGAACTAAACTTGCAATCTAGTATCCACTGTCATCAAAAGAATCTAAACTATCTATAGTATAATCTGCACCGTTTGACAACTAAATAGGGCTGTGCAGAACTATAAGTGCACTCCTTTTGCCTCAAAACCTGGAGCAAAGGCACTTTTCTAAAACATTACTAATGACACATATTCAGTCTATATTTTCTCTACAGAATAATTTTGACAATATAGAAGTAATTGTTCGAAATAATCGTGATTCCAATTATGCAATCATCACAATTAGAATTTTTTGCCTTTATTGAGCAGCCCTACTAAAAGTATTGATACCGAAAAAAATCACATAAACAGGACAAATTTTAGTTTTTCTGAATAGTTTTGGTCTTAGTCTTGATCTATTTTAGAACTAAAAGACCATAGGTTAGTATTAAAGAAATAGCTATTACTTTATGTTGAAAATGGTGTTGTCTTGTCTAAGAAAAAAATAATAATCAGGTTTTACAGTATAACATTTTATAGCTAAATATTACTTGTTTGTGCTTGTTTTTTTTTTTTTAGACAACACTACTTCAAAAGTCACACAAATACAATGTGCGTGACTCCCGTCTCTACTTTTCTCTTTACGGTGAATCCTGCCTGAGACCTTAACAAGCCCAGTGGGTTAATCCTCCAGCTGGTTCTACAACTGACCAACTGAATGAACTTATTAAAGCACTGCTATTTATTCTCACTACTAGCATCCCCTTTGAATTTAAGAGACTTTAAGAGTATGTATCTGGAACATAAAACTCCTGCAATGGATACAACAGATTTAGAATGTGCTTTTGGCAGCAGGAAAATACTAAAATAAACAAAAGAGAGCGATACACGAACCAACAAGAACAGCAAGTAAGAAGAATATATTTGAAATTCATTTGAAAATGGACATATTTATCAATTGGCAGTACAAACAGGACACATGTGCCAATAAAGATGTGTCAGACATTTCCTAGATGATTCATACTACTTTTTTTATTGCGCAACTTTTCTGTGTGTTTTTTTTTTAATATATTGATAATAAATATGTAAAATAATGGCAGGATGAATGTTGAACAAATTCCTTTTTAATCAAGTTCAAACAGTTGCAATAACAGAGGCTGGACTTAAACGTGTCGTAAAAAATTCCGACTCAAAAACATTTGTATTTTCAGT
The DNA here is from genome assembly GCA_019453435.1 of Rhinogobius similis. Taxonomy (NCBI): domain Eukaryota; kingdom Metazoa; phylum Chordata; class Actinopteri; order Gobiiformes; family Gobiidae; genus Rhinogobius; species Rhinogobius similis. Next base: position 9,294,353 of record CM033628.1, on the reverse strand, counting down.
GAAATTCAACCCGTCTCAAAACACAGAGCCGCAAAGAATTTTAACAGACTGGCGGTTTAAACGGCGGCCGGACATGAGTTGCGCTGGAGAAGGACGTCAGTCACCATTTGGTCATCTGCGCTGAAAACAGTAATTAAACTTGTCCGTGGTTAAGACAATCACTTTAAGCCTGAGTTTCCCTGTCAGCACACATTACTCTGAGCACCGCGATAAATGCCACGCATAAATACCTGTGAGCTGATGGAAGCACACGAGGGGTTACGCTTTCTCTGGTTCATCTCTACACTGTCTCCTCAAGAAAACACGTTTTAAAGGAGGACTGTGTAACCTTTGTGGTGGTGGGTCCAAGATCATAAGAAAAAGGCACGTTTTTCAATGTATTTCTGCAGAAGCAATGAAAACATGTAACTGAATTAATGCAAGATTGATATGTTTGATAACGTACTGTGGAGCACCCAGGCAAACGTCTCCATGGAAACAAGAAGGTGGCATGCCTCAAACAGAAAAGTCACAAAGTGCACTTTTAAGATGAATAACCCATGCATATATTTTAACATGATATCTTATCCATGGAAAGAAAAAGTTACTTCAGTCACATGTATTGTTCACTTTCCTAATGCAGTCCCAGCATCATAAATATTCACCAGTTTGATTTTATTTGATTTATTTATTTTCACATAATCAAAAAAAAACAGAAGTCCATATAAAACAAAACAACACAAAACGTGATGGAGTGTGGCAGAAACCTGAAAGGGCTTATCCTTAAAGCCATACACCTTTAATTGATTATTTTAACATTTAACATTTTATGAGCATTGTTCATGAGTTTCTGAGGCCAAAGCCAGTTTTGCTGCAAACATTAGCATCCTAACGACACACTTCCTGCTTCTCGTAGAATAAAACACTCTATAAACAGATGCAGAAAGCGTCTCACCCAAATAGATGCTTTTAATAGATCTGTACTGGAGCAAAACAGCTTTTATTTTAATACATGTAAAGAATCAAAACTAGATCTCTTTTTCATGTTTAAAAACAGTAAAACTCTGGTTCAGCGCTATTATTTGCTATTAATCAAGTCTATTTTTTGGCTGAAATCTTACAGGGTGGGGCTTTAAATATTCACAAAAAGAAAATAAATCTTGTCCCTAAGAAGTAATATGATGTTTTTACCTTTACTTGTTATATATATATATATATATATATATATATATATATATATATATATATATATATATATATATATATATATATATATATATATATATATTTTATTAAGCTCATTTTACATTTGTATTGGTTTGCTTTAGCTCTACATAAAACAATTAAATAGAAAAAAAAGTTAAAAAAAATAGTAATGGTATAGTTTGTAAGAGTAATGAGACTGAACGTTTGTATTCGTTTGTGTGTTTCAAGTTCCTTCAATAGTTTTTTTGTTGTGTTTTTGCAAATGTGTAAATATAGTCCACTTAAAAGTCACCCTTGAAACACCCTGTTCAAACAAGTGTTAATAAAAGTAAAACAAACAAATCCTTCTGTAACAGTTTTTACTCCTAATTAACGCTACTGCAAAACTTAGCAAAGAATAGTTAAGAATACCGTACACGTCTCAATCGTTACACTAATCCAACAGTTTTTGAATTCCTCTTGCATTTCTTTCAAAAACAGTCAAATATCAAAAGCTGGACTGACTATAGACGCCCCGATGCCACTTTATCCACAGCGCTAAACGATCTGATTGCGCCGTCTCTCTTTTGTTTTCGTTTCCAATTCCCTCAAAAGCCACTCTTTGGTTAAATCCATCTAAAACCAGGAGCGTCTGACCCCTCGCCCCCGCCTCAGATCACTTTCACAGCCCTCTAACGTATCCGAGCCGAGCGTCCGCAGAAAGGTTACCCCCGTGTCATTGAGCGCTAATCCTCCTGGTGGGATCCCCGGCCCGAGCGTGGTCTACCAAGTGGCAGGGCTTTAAACGTAAGCCGGCGGCCGACAGATGGACAGCCCGGTCCTAATCCCGCAGAAAGAGTCGATCTGAGCGGCTGTAGGTGCAGGGCCTCTATCAGGGGCCAGATGCTCCCCTCGTAACGCACCGACGCACAGCCGAAGGGACGGACCCGCAGGTGTCGGACAGTCGGGTTCAAAGCTGCGCAACTAGATACTTAACGCTATAAAGGTTGAGTATGGATTAGGAGGCTGACAACTCCTGCCTCAAAGCAAGAAAATCACACTTTTTAGACGGAGCTCAACAGTCCTGCAACACTTTGAAGCCCGCTCTGGTTCTGGAAGTGAATGTTTTTCCATTTATTTTCCTCATAGACTTAAATAATAAATAATACAAATGATCATATATCAACTAATATCCAGCTATGTGTCTGAGGTGAGACACTACAGGCAAAACTTTTTTTTTTTTTTCCTAAGTTTGCTCTCAACTTATCGGCTTTCATGTGGAAACAACACACTTGTCCAATCTGCTCCTAAAGATGTTTTATTGTTTCATTTAATCCACTTCATCCATAGATTTCTCTGGGACATTGTAACTTCAAAGGTAGTTTTCTTAAAATGCATTTTTCTCCCTCGAGACATAAAGATGAACCTTAAAGTGGTTCCTACACCAAACTATACAGTCTGGGACTCAACAAGATTTTGACGAAACGTACTGAAGGATTTGTTGATATCTAATACTAAAACTTAAAAAAAAAAAAAAAAAAAATGAAAGTCAAAATGTAGTTTACTCAAAAACTATTATTAGGCCCGAGCGCCACAAGCTGGCGAGAGGCCTATTAGTTTCGCAGTGCCGTGCGGCATCGGCTGCGAAAATCTTGCCGCAAGTGTGCAATCAGCTATGGCGCTCGCCCGCTCAAACACTCACTAGCGCATTCCCCAACTCATGCACGTTCGTGCATACCAATTAGTAGTGGGAAAATTGAACATTATCGCTGTAAACGGGCGAAGCCGTGCGAAAAGCGCGAAGTGCGCACTAACGGCGCTGCGTGGGGATGACGGCGGCGGCTCGTCATCCCACGCAAAGCGCCGTGTGCTGAGTCGCCCAGTATGCGTTCCCGACTCATGCACGTTCCGTGCATATAACAATGTTATGTAAAAATTGAACATTACTATTGTAAATAGGGCCAATAACAGAAAGTGGGCGGAGCCCACTGAAAAATTTCGAAAGTGTCCGCCAGTGACCAGGACCCATACCAAAACGTTGGAAAGCGCGTGCGCTTTCCGAAAATGTATAGTTTGCGAAATAAAAAAAAGGGGAAACATTGTTTTTGCATCGGAATATTATTAGGCCCGAGCCCCTACAGGGCGTAGGGCCTATCGCTTTCGCAACGATGCCGAAGGCATCGTTGCAACTGCTTCTGCCAAACTTTCAAGCCAGCGCGAAGTTTGGCAGCCTAGTCGGTTCTATGGTCGGACAGTGAAATAGCCCATGCCGAAGGCATGGGACCTACATATTTACTTCTGCTATCGCGAAATAACCTTTTCAACTGTCTTGGCGAACTTTCGCTGCGCGCGAAAGTTCGCCCCCAACGCCCCAAACATTGACAGTGAACTGTCCCACACCCCTGGCATCAAGCCCTACTCAGTAACCATACTTGGTCCTGCTAAAATACATGGAAACCAATGGGAAGCCCATGCGCGGGCCCGACTCGAGGTGAATGGCGAGCGCCGTAAGCGCCAGTAATCCAAATTTGACCCCATGGTGACCTGGGAAGGGTCAGAGCTTTCAAAAAACGTATAATATGTCGTTCTCAGTAAAACGGATATATTGTTTTTTGCTAAAAAATATTATTATTATTTTTTTATTTTTATTTATTATTTTTTCTTCTGCTCTTTGAGCTCTAATTTGACCCCCTGAACATGCTCAAAAACTCACCAAATTTTGCCCAAAATTCAGAATCGGTGAAAAATTTTGTTTTTTATAGGTTTTTTGTTTGGGGAAAAAATAATGGCGCGACAGCGCCACCTACAAAAGTCAAAATACATTGCGCCTATGGGAGGCGTCCCGACGTCAACTTTGTCGTACAGCCACGAAATTCGGAACACGCATTCCTCTCCCGAGGACAAAAAAAAAATATTATTATGGCCACGCCCCCTCACTCACCGTATGGCCGCCATATTGGATTTAAAGTTCCGAAACGCTGACTCAGCGTTTTCGCTCACGTCGAACTTGAACGAACTCCTCCTAGGGCGTTTTGCCCACCGCGCTCAAAATCGCTGCACATGCTCTAGACAAGTGGGGCATCTTAAGTTATCCAATTCGTTAAAATAACTTTTACCGTCTCTGCGCGGCGCAGCCCCAAAGTTGACTGACGATTTTTTGGATAATCTAAATTTTAAAAATGCTCCCGTTTTGGCAAAACGAGTCCGATTATGCTGAAATTTTAATAGGTTGTTTAACTTTCTTGCCTGGACCTACTTTAGGTGGAATTTTTTCATTTGGCGCGATAGCGCCCCCTACAGAGTGAAAAAACTTTTTGTATGGGGAGCAAAAAGTTTACTTTTTTAGAATTTTTTGAAATTTTGCACAAAATTCCATTTTGGTCTACCGATCAAAAAAGCCAATCAGACACATGTCGTATTTTGTACGGCGAAGCCGTACCAATGACCAAAACATCCCATGTTATTCCTATGGGAAAATCGGAAATTGTCTCAAATTTGGATATTTTTTTAATACGCATTTTAACGAACTCCTCCTCGGGCGCAAGCCCGACCAACCTGAAATTTGGTGGACATCTTCCTGAGGAGTGGGGCACCAAAAGTTATCCAAATTATTAACATAGGTATTACGGTCTCTGCGCGGCGAAGCCGCTAATTTTGCCAAGATTTTACAAAACGCAGAAAAACCCCATGTTATTCCTATGGGGAAATCTCAAAGTCGCTCAAATTAAACTTTGTACTTTAACGCACTCCTCCTCGGGCGTAAGCCCGATCAATCCGAAATTTGGTGGACATCTTCCTGAGGAGTGGGGAACCAAAAGTTATCCAAATTATAGGGATAGGTATTACGGTCTCTGTCTTGCGGCCGCGAAAATTGCCAAAACTTTAACAAATGACAGAAACGTCCCATGTTATTCCTATGGGAAAATCACTCAAATGAAACTTTGTACTTTAACAAACTCCTCCTCGGGCGTGAGCCCGACCATGGTGAAATTTGGTGAAAATCATCTTGAGGAGTGGGGCATCTAAAGTTATCCAAATCTTTGGGACAAGTGTTACGGTATCCATGCGGCGGAGCCGCAACAATTGGCTAAATTTGTGCCCATTCATAACAGCAGTGTTGGGACGCAGCTTTGTTCCACCACAAAGCCCCAGTAAAGGAAAGGATGAGGGCGCGTCAGCGCCATTTGCAGTGAGTTGCGAGAGCGGGAGTACGAGCGCGGCCCGCGAGGGCCGTTCGATGCCGCTTGCGGCTTTAATTATTAGGCCCGAGCCGATGGGACGAGAATCGTCCCGGCGAGGGACTTATTGTAATTGTTACGAAAACGGGGAGATCGCGGAATACGCATAGTAAACGATGACGGAGATGGCTGTGACTGGTGTCGAAAATTAGAACTCGATGAGCTCTAATTATGAGTGAAGGCCCCGTGAAAAAATATTGCACGACGGCTCAGTAGCGCCCCCTCAAAAATTGATTAACATTGGGCCAATGGGAGCCTGGCCATGAAAAATGTTACGCTAAAAATCCAACTCATGGCCCAAAAAATAGAACGGTCAGGACATGTAAAAAATCCTCTTATGACCCCGCCCCCAACCCAACAGGAAGTCGGCCATATTGGATCAAACCCGGGGCTGAGAAAAGCACATACCTGTGTAGTTTTGACTCCTCCTCCAACAGTTTTCATCGAAATCACTTCAAATTTGGTCACAAGACACTAAACCCATGTGGAATGACATACTATCAATTTGAATGTGATACATCTTCAGATATGGTCATGGTGAATTTTCTACAAACTCTTAATTTTTGGAATATTAATAAAAATTATCTATTTTGCACACAATTTTTTCTTGGAAAATGCTAATAGAGCATTTGTGTAGATTTGAAAGCTGAGCGGACTGATATGCAAATCAAGCACCTATCTGATAAAATGGCTCTATAGCGCCCTCTTCAAATTTTATTTTAAAAAATTCATAACAGCCAGGCTGTTTGTCATGGAGGACTGAAAAAATCTACATAGGGTTTATTTGTGATTGGCAACAATGTGACAAAGTTGCATGACTCTAGCTATTGTACTTATGGAGAAAAATAATAGCGGAAAAAGAATTTTCCGTTATTATTATTATTATTATTATTATTATTGTTCTTCTTGTTCTTCTTCTCTTGAAACCGCCTCTTGATTTGACCCCTGAACGTTAACGAAAACTCAATTTTATTTGACCCAAAAGTCAAGGTCGGAGAAAAATTTGTTTTTGATCTTCCAAAAAATTAATGATGCACAATGACTCGCTAGCGCCATCTCAAAAATCAAAATACATTACGGCAATGGGAGGTCAACTTCATCGTAGACATATGAAATTTGGTACGAAGGTAGGTCATGTCAAGACGAGTATAAAATTCTATTATGACCCCGCCCTAAACCCTACAGGGCGTCGGCCATTGTGGGCGGAACCTGCTTTTTTCGCAAATTTACACCAGGTGTTGTATTTTTTTACACCGTGGATTTTCAATCAATATGCTTGAAACTTTGGAACAATGACCTAAACCCTTGTGTGGTTACAGATGATTCATGTCATTTTTGATATCTTGAAAAATGTGGGTGTGGCCAACCCACAAATCAAAACACTCAATTTTCAAAGTCTTTCAACTTGCGTATCTCTGGCCAGGAGCGTCCGATTTTCCGGCATTAATATACGTTTTTGTTCGAAATCACGGGCTGAACGTAAAGATATACAATACATACGTGTATGTTCTATAATTGCTCTACAGCGCCCCCTTGAAATTTTGAATTGGACAAAAAATTTTAGTTTGCCGGAAACACACGAAATTCGGGAAACAGATACTTCTTACCATTCTGAACAAAAAAGCCAATGACATCACACCTTTATCTGTAAGCATGTTACCGTGGCAATGACAAATATGTGCCATTGAAATACATGGGATTTGGTAAACAGGACACAGTTTCTGCTCAAATTCTCAGCAAACACAGTCTGAGGGCTTTGGTGATTGACACCCTGTCCCTGCACTGGCCCCTCCTCCTTGTAAAAGGTGAGGAGGAGAGAGGGGCAGCAGCAGCGGCAGTGGCTCAGTGGCAGGGAGACTGTCTTATGATCCGAAGGTCAGCGGTTCGAATCCCGCTCCTCACATAAACATCCTTGGGCAAGACACTTAACCCGCCTTGCCCCCAGTGTCTGCTACTCTGGTGTGTCAATCATAAATACATATGTGACCGTTTACCGAGAGGGGAGAGAAATGAAGAGGAGAACAGAGAGCAGTCTGCCCCCTACTGGCCAACCCGCGCAACTACCCCGCCCTTACGTGCCTCAACGTGAGCGCGCCTCACTGTGAACGCGCCTCCAGCCTAGAGCGGAGGGAGCACCTCGTGCTGCGGTAAACAGTGATACACTGGAATAAACTTTTTCTCCGTCATGACGGTGCGTCGTGCTGAGTCCTACGTCCTGGATCTGACCTGGAGTTTGGTAAATAACAAGCTAACTCTTCTATCTGTCGTTTCTGTCGTGTAATTACTGTGTAGCATTAGCATTAGCTATTTTCTATCGTTTTACGTGTACTTGCTGCAGTTGTAAGACTTTGGCCACAGAAACGGAGAACGTGTGCTGTCGAGAAAGTCCGAAGGCGAATGTGTGTTTGTGTCGTGAATTAGAGTTCAAACTGGGGCAAACAGATCAGATGTTCTGACAGATGACGTGGCTAGTACCGACCCGTTGTGTTCACAGTAGCAGCGCTGGAACTAAAGAAGTGGCGTTCAAAGCGAAGTGACACTAAACAGACGCGGTTACGGTCGCCCCAGAGGGCTTTACGGTTCTGCCGCGCGCTTCACGGAGCCGCGGCTTAAGCTCCGTGTCATCCGAGTGAAGCCGCGTCATCTTAGTGAGGAGCCCCGTCTGCTGCTCACCCGAGGGGGACGGTTTGGTGTTCTTTACCTGCTCAGCTGTTTGTCCCGTCAGCTGAGACGGGCTGTTCATGGGATATACGGGCAGTGTGCGCGCCGCTCTCTCTTTTTCTCTCTCACGCGGCGGAGCGGCTGGCGCTGGATCGGAGGAAGAGCGGTCACCGGGCCTGACACACGGACTGTGGACCGGGTTTGGAGCAGGGACCGCGCGCCTCGACTCATGGACCGACAGCGCCCGGCTCTTCTCGGGTGAGCGCCGTTCCTTTTCCTTTACCTCGCGCGGAGGTGCCGCCGCTGGAGCGCCGCAGCGGCCCAGCTTTGGTCTTCGCTTTGGGATTTTGAGATCTCAAAACTATTTTTCTTTTTGGATTGTTGTGGAGCCCACGCCTTGGCGGTGTATTTTTGTTCAGCGCCATGAGGCGGAGGAATCTGTCCATGGCCCGGGGGAGACGGGCGGCCGATGGACTAGGAGACATTAAAGGGGATGTATGAAGTTTAGTGGATTTTTATATTTGTTTGTGGAAAAGAACAAATTATACTTTGTACTTTAAACAGACTGCATTTTGTCATTGTTTTGTTGGCTTTGAGATTCACAGGACATTAGAGCCCATAAAAAAGTGAAGTCATTTACTCAGATGATTATTTGTGGTGATCACATCACTCATTATGGGTGAGTGTTACAACCCCATATCAAGATAAGTAAAAATGATATTATGACCGCCTAAACCCTACTGTACAGCCGTGACAACGTCTGAACTTCACTCATCGCACTGAATGGAGCTGCAGTATATGGAGGTTGTTTGTGTGGGAGCGGTGATGCAGGGGAAAAAGCAGGCGGGTGAGAGGCGGGCTCTTCGTGTTGGCATGGGGCGGGGGCGAGGGCCTTTAACGCCGCTTGCGGCTTTAATTATTATTTTTTTCTTCTTCTTCTGCTCTTTGAGCTCTAATTTGACCCCCTGAACATGCTCAAAAACTCACCAAATTTTGCCCAAAATTCAGAATCGGCGAAAAATTTTGTTTTTTATAGGTGTCATGTTTGGGGAAAAAATAATGGCGCGACAGCGCCACCTACAAAAGTCAAAATACATTGCGCCTATGGGAGGCGTCCCGACGTCAATTTTGTCGTACAGCCACGAAATTCGGAACACGCATTCCTCTCCTGAGGACAAAAAAAAAATATTATTATGGCCACGCCCCCTGACTCACCGTATGGCCGCCATATTGGATTTAAAGTTCCGAAACGCTGAGTCAGCGTTTTCGCTCACGTCGAACTTGAACGAACTCCTCCTAGGGCGTTTTGCCCACCGCGCTCAAAATCGCTGCACATGCTCTAGACAAGTGGGGCATCTAAAGTTATCCTATTTGTTAAAATAACTTTTACGGTCTCTGCGCGGCGCAGCCCCAAAGTTGACCGACGATTTTTGAATTCTCAATTTATTAAAAATGCTCCCGTTTTGGCAAAACGAGTCCGATTATGCTGAAATTTTAATAGGTTGTTTAACTTTCTTGCCTGGACCTACTTTAGGTGGAATTTTTTCATTTGGTGCGATAGCGCCCCCTACAGAGTGAAAAAACTTTTTGTATGGGGAGCAAAAAGTTTACTTTTTTAGAATTTTTTGAAATTTTGCACAAAATTCCATTTTGGCCTACCAATCAAAAAAGCAAATCAGACCCATGTCGTATTTTGTACGGCGAAGCCGTACCAATGACCGAAACAACCCATGTTATTCCTATGGGAAAATCGGAAATTGTCTCAAATTTGGATATTTTTTTAATACGCATTTTAACGAACTCCTCCTCGGGCGCAAGCCCGATCAACCTGAAATTTGGTGGACATCTTCCTGAGGAGTGGGGCACCAAAAGTTATCCAAATTATTAAGATAGGTATTACGGTCTCTGTGCGGTGAAGCCACAAATTTTGCCAAGATTTTACAAAAGATACAAAAACCCCATGTTATTCCTATGGGAAAATATCAAAATCGCTCAAATTATACTTTGTACTTTAACGCACTCCTCCTTGGGCGCAAGCCCGATCAACCTGAAACTTGGTGACAATCATCCTGAGGAATGGCCCACCAAAAGTTATCCAAATTGTTGAGATAAGTATTATGGTCTCCGTGTGGCGAAGCCACAAATATTGCCCAAACTTGAACTAATGACAGAAACATCCCATGTTATTCCTATGGGGAAAATCACTCAAATGAAACCTTGTACTTTAACGAACTAGTCCTCGGGCGTGAGCCCGATCAACCTGAAATTTCGTGAAAGTCATCTTGAGGAGTGTGACACCAAAACTTATCCATATTTTTGGGACAGGTGTTATGGTCTCTATGCGGCGAAGCCGCAAAGTCGACTGACAATTTTGCTCATTCATAATTACGATGAAGCTGACGTTCTATGTAATGCATGCTAAAGCCCCTAAAATAGAAACACTGAGGGCGCGTCAGCGCCATCCTTACTGGGTGCTAGGCTAGCGGAGTACGAGCGCGGCCCGCGAGGGCCGTTCGATGCCGCTTGCGGCTTTAATTCTTCTTTCTTCTTTCTTCTTCTTCTTGGGACCAACCCCCCTATTTTTCACCCAGTGAACATTGACGAAGTCTCAGGAAAATTTGCACACCTCTAAAAATCGTGCCTCTGTACATTCTGGCTATTTCCGATTTACAAAATTCAAAAATATGGCGCGTCAGCGCCCCCAAGTGTACAAAAAATGCATTGCGGGATAGGAAGGTGCCAAAAATTTTTTTTATCGTAGAATCATGAAACTTGGCAGAGAGGTAGATAGTGACAAGAGAAGCAAAAAATATTATTACGGCAACGCCGTCCGCCCAACCAATTGTCGGCCATATTGGATGAAAATCCGCTAAACCTGACTCAGCGTTTTTTTTAAACTTCGTACTTTTACGAACTCCTCCCAGGGCGTTTAACCGAACGAGCTGGAATTTGGTGAAAACGAAGTTGAGGAGTGTGGCATTAAAAGTTATCCAAATCATGAACCTAACTTTTACGGTCTCTGTCTGTGGCAAGCACAAAATTTTGCCCACAATTCCTGAAATTTTCAAATTTTTAATTTTGCTCCCATTTCCACATAGAAAGTCCGAATTGCATCAAATTTGAATCAGTTGTTAAACTCCCTGCCTGAAACCTACTAGAAGTGAAATAATTAAATTCCGCACGTTAGCGCCCCCTACAGATTAAAGCAAGCTTTTATATGGGGAGCAAAAAATTTAGTTTTTTAGAATTTTTTGAAATTTTGGACAAAATTCCATTTTGGCCTACCGATCAAAAAAGCCAATCAGACCCATGTCATATTTTGTACGGCAAAGCCGTATCAATGACCAAAACATCCCATGTTATTCCTATGGGAAAATCAAAATTTGCATATTTTTTTTACTACGCATTTTAACGAACTCCTCCTCGGCGCAAGCCGACCAACCTGAAATTTGGTGGACATCTTCCTGAGGAGTGGGGCACCAAAAGTTATCCAAATTATCAGGATAGGTATTACGGTCTCCGTGTGGCGAAGCCGCACATTTTGCAAACATTTTACAAAAGACCGAAAAACCCCATGTTATTCCTATGGGAAAATCTAAAAATCTCTCAAATTTAACTTTGTACTTTAACGAACTCCTCCTCGGGCGTAAGCCCGATCAATCCGAAACTTGGTGACAATCATCCTGAGGAGTGGGGCACCAAAAGTTATCCAAATTATTAAGATAGGTATAATGGTCTCCGTGCGGCGAATCCGCAAACTTTGCCAACATTTTACAAAAGACAGAAAAACCCCATGTTATTCCAAAGGGAAAAACACAAAGTCGATCAAATTAAACTTTGTACTTTAACTTGCACTCCTCCTCGGGCGTAAGCCCGACCATCCTGAAATTTGGTGAAAATGATCTTGAGGAGTGGGCCATCTAAAGTTATCCAGGATTTTTAGCACAAGTATTACAGTCTTTCTGCGGCACAGCCGCAAACTTTGACCAATTTTTACATATTTTCAGTGAAATATGAGGAGTAGGAGGCGCGTAGCGCCACGGCCGGCAGCAGGTATTTTATGAGGAGGGAAATTGGGCGCGTAAGCGCCCGCTTTGGCGTTGCTATGGGCGGCGGCGTGGCGGCGAGGGCGATCATTGCCGCTATGCTATATTTATTATTATTATTATTATTATTTTGTAACTAATATTTCTACAAAATGAACTAAAACATGTAAACCCGGTCCTACCAATTGTTCATATTTAAATGTCCTAAATATGTTCAATTCTGGCCGTTTTTTTACATCTAAAATGCCTTATTTCTATATGAAAACGCTACATAATGAAAAAACATTATTATTTTTTCTTACATTTATGTGAGTAAACTACAGGAGAAGTTTCAAATTGATATTTCTAAATTTAAGACTATTTCCTATTAACTTGTAATGTCTCGCCTTAAAACTTAAAATTTGCAGAAATGTTTAAAAACGTTGAGGTTTATAAAGTTTCAGAAACAGATTGTCCTGAGCCAAACCATTACTATTATCATTATTAAGTATTAAGTGACTGGGATCCACTTCTGGAACCAAGAGGCGTATGGTCCGTGTTGAGCTCCACAAACCTGAACCTTGGCAGCCTGGCTCAGGTTTCATTTGCAGGAAAATTGACTTCTCTTTTGCTTTGGAGGATCTACACTAACACTAACATCTTTGAATACTGACAATTATCAACATAAGGCTGGACGATACGGTCATGAAACTTGTTTAATGATTTTTTCCGTGTGACGATATATTTTCTAGATTTTGTCATAATGTGACTCACTTTTTCTGTTTAATGCATCTGTTGCTCTAAACACAGACACTTTTCGGTCTGTGTAGGACTTTGAGTGAGTGACAGATGGATTCAACCAATTATGATGGCTTAAGTTACCTCTTACAGATTGATTTTTTTTACGGTTTACAAGAATTTTGATAACATTAAAATCGCGATCTGGCTCTAAGGGAAATCTAATTACAATCTGTTGGTTGCTCATTGCTCACTCCCACATTAACGTGAATAATCTCAAACAAAATCTAAACAAATCTCTCTTCCCCTCATTGCTGCAAGTGCCTCTCATCCCCAGACTTAGAGATGGAAGTACCTGGTCCTTCAGCTGGGTTTGTGTCGTCATAGCGATATCGAGAGCTATTTTAGTATCTTGTCGCTACACATTAAAGATCATTCCTTCTTGCGGGGGGCACGACATTACAGTACTACAAGCATCTCTTTTTTTCACCCTCTCTCATTCCTTCTTCGTCCTATTCCTCTCTCATTGTGTTTCTATCTCTCTCTTTCTCTCACTCTCTCCTTTCCCTCTCTCTTTCAGCCTTCAGGGTTAAAGGAAATAGCCGTTCATGTCTCTTCCCTCTCCGCTGCGCAAATGCACTTCAGTTGATAAATATATTAAAGCGAGCGTCCGTATGGTATATTCTCCTCTAATGTGTGAACAGGAACGGAAGCAGCAGCCGTAACATTTAAATAAAATACATTTACAATCAGATTTGTTTAAACTCAAGCTGGGGGACCTCATTTCCAAACCGCAAAAGCATTTAAATGTATGTACAGTTCCTTTCTCTCACAAACTCTGAGGCGCATTGTTAGCATGAATTATTGGGAGAGTGCACGGCGTTATAATCAGAGAAGTGACACTGTGGTGGAACGTCAACGCTCAGTCAATCAGAGCACTGTTTTAGGCTCTTACATCTGGGTTTATAATCGAATGAATACGTTATTATTAGATGCAGACAGCGCAGCATACACGCAGCATACAGAATACACACTGGCGATGTCATACGCTCATCCATCGGGTGTAATTACGCTACGTGCCGCTCAAATTAGGTTGGAGTTGTAGTTTTTCAGCGTCAGTGGTGCATCTCCAGGCTGTTAGGCAGGAGAAACACAGGAAAAAGTGTTCAAAAAACTTCCAATGCCGGTTTAAAATACGTTGACTAAAAGCATGTGAGTGACGAAAACAACAAACAACGATCCTGATCATGTCCAAGAGCCCAAGGAATGATAAACGATAAAGTTGGACAAATATAACATGTTGTAGAAATTCTATCTTGTGCATAGTCTTAAAGTGCCCATGACAGGTTGGACGACTCATTTGACCAAAATGTAGTTCAGATAAACATATTTCAAAATAAGCTAAAATGCTTTACAAATTTTACACCGGTTTCGCAATTTTTAGCTTTTTAATTTGACTTCCTGGTTGTAAATGATGACATCACGCTAGGAAATTACCGTAGCAACCACACTTTACACTGGGCCAAAAGTCATCTAATGTCTAATTTTTTTTTGATTTGACAAATAAAAATAAATGTGAACACCTTTATTTTGTTGAATCAATGTTTAAAGCGTCAAAAAAGTAGTTTCTTTTCTGTAAATTCTGCATAACCTTTGTCTCCCCAGTGTGATGTCATCAGTGGTGTTTACTTCCTGTATTTTTCAACAGGTTTTTCAACTTTTCTCCACAAACAGCGACCCGATTGATGTAAAACTATTATTTCTATTTACAACAGATATTAATTCACTAAATAAAGTCAAAATTAGAAAATCATAGAAACCTGTCATACGCACTTTAACAAGGGCACCTCCATTTCTACCATTGTTGACATTTCTGAGTGGTTAGCTCTATCTACGACGGGCGTCATCCCACTGGTACAGAATTTGTCCTTCTCCAATATTATCAGATTCCATGGTGGACTCGTCTGCCAGAAGTGGTATGCTATGCACTTCTTATTTTATCTCGGCCAGCTTGTCTCCAAGCTGGCCTTCTTACCACTATTTAAACCTCTGTGTGTGGAAGCACAGTCAGGCTTGAATAGCCAATACTAGCACCATGTGTTGAGTATTCAAGTCGCCAGGTCCGGACTGATGGTAAATAAACTTCTCCTGCCTCAGACATCCAGAGTCTCCTGCCTCTCCTTACAGCTCTAGGACTCAATGGGACAACACTTGTTTTCCCTAACATAACATACTTAAAGACGTCAAACCTAACTTTTACAAGGACGACTCAAGACAGTAGTAATTAACGCAAATACTGCAGTCACGACTTGTTATTGCTCTTTGAAAAGCAGTGTAACCTTGATCAACTTTTATGACTTCATGATCTACTTTTATGACTTTTACGATCTTCATCTGACCAATATTTAAAAAGTTAGCAATATAAACACAGGCTCGTGTTGCTGGAGCAGCTTTTACATTTCTGTTGTAGACTGACATCTCTAAAAATACACGCCTCTGCAGCTCCTGGTGTAAGAGCTAGAACGGTGTAAAGGTCTACTTCCTTATTTCACTTTTTGGAAAATAGGTCATGTTAAGTGAATCACTGAAATCACATCACTGTCTCCTTGCGTGTAAACTTTTGTTGACGTAGCTGTTATTTTCAGCTTTTGTAACGTACAATAGTCAAACTCGTTGCTGTTTAAGTGTAGTTCTTGTGTTCTAAGGAAACAGACACGAGTGTGCTGGTGGTTGATCCTTCACTTCCCACACACTTTATGCAAAACGCTCTGCTCCAGGTGCATTCTGGGTGGGATGACAAGTTTGTTTTTGCTCTCGTGTCAAGGCTTGATCTGTCAATCTCCTCAACAAGGAAAAGCAAACAAATATTTTTAGACAGTGCATGACAAAAGTATATTCTTATTCATCGTTTCAATCACAACAGTCAGATTTAAACCTGCAAACAACTGACTGGACCGTGATGTGAGCCAATGGACAGCGTCTCCTGTGAATCATGTTTGTTGACCATTTTCTGAACACAATGCTTTGTTTGAAGATTTCAGTTGTTGCATCTAATGGTGTTTAATGGTGTAATTGAAGTCTGGTCTGCAAATGGACACTTTCTTTGCCTCCTAAAACAAAATCTACAGTGAATTTTAAAACATAAATGAATAAAAACATGACTAGTAAACATATTCAAGT
Organism: Rhinogobius similis; assembly: GCA_019453435.1. Taxonomy (NCBI): domain Eukaryota; kingdom Metazoa; phylum Chordata; class Actinopteri; order Gobiiformes; family Gobiidae; genus Rhinogobius; species Rhinogobius similis. The sequence continues at coordinate 9,278,347 of CM033628.1, read as the reverse complement.
ATGTAAATCATTGTTTCAAATTATCATTACTCAAGTGTGACCTAAAGAATGGTCATTATGATAACCGAGGAGCCCTACTGTTTTTACTTCCAAATGGATTTTACCACAGCCCGAGAAAAAGAGGTGGAATATATAAATATCAATGATGAAATAAAACATTTGAATATTGATTGTGGCGTTTATAACTTAAAGCATTCAAACTGATCTCAAAAAGAAACAAAAATGTCTGGTGTATGTTCCCAAACAAGAGCATAAAGTGATAATCCTGATATTTCTTTTATGTTCCACTAACATTTTGTGCACTACCAGGACATTAACAGGCACTTTTAGGACATTCTTGAAGCATAGTTAAAATATTTTCTGACTATCGTTAGAAAAAAAAACTACCGATACATTTATTTTTGTCAATGTTGCTGACCTCAACCAGGAATCAAATCTGACAGTCGGGCTGTGCAATTAAATGTGAATATAGCTGTGATTTCAATTATTACGCTATTCAATTACAAAGATGTTGTAAATATAATGATTGCCTTCTGTTCAGGGTTTTGCCTCAAAACCTGGAGCAAAGGCACTTTTCTTAAGCATTACTAATAACATATATTCAGTCTATATTTGTTCTACAGAATAATTTTGACAATATAGAAGTAAATATTCGAAAACTGAAAGATAATCATGATTATAATTTCTGCCATAATCAAGCAGCCCTTGGTGAAGTTCAAAATTAGAATGTTGAGTATGTTGTTTATGACTTAAAGGTCCCATATTCTGCTATTTTGCCCTTTACACAGTCTATTCTAAGGGCTTTGTTGATCAAATTTTGCGTTGTGCAATATCCATAACATAACAGTTTCCAAAAAACACCCATTTCTTGGACTGGCCCCCCTCCTTGCAAAAGCAAACGGCTTACTCTGAGATCTGACCTCAACAGAGAGCAGGCTGCTCCCCGCCCAACTCGCGCCTCCCCGCCCAACTCGTGCGGCCTAGAGCGGAGATAGTGCGCATGCGCTGTGTGCTCCGGTAAACAGCGATACACAAACACGGGAATAAACCTTTTATCCGTCCTGACGGTGCGTCGTGCTGAGTCCTACGTCCTGGATCTGACCTGGAGTTTGACGTGCTCCAGGGCCTCGACGACGGACGTTGCCGTTTGGTAAATAACAAGCTAACTCTTCGATCTGTCGTATCCATCGTGTAATTACTGTGTAGCATTAGCATTAGCTGTTTTTATTCTGCGGCTGCGCGCTTCCCGGAGGCATGGCTTAAACACCGCGTCATCCTAGTGAAGCTGCGTCATCCTTGTGAGGAGCCCCCGTCTGCTGCTCAGCCGAGGGGGACGAAAAAGACAGTTCTCTAGTGAAAGCATGCAGAAATCAATCAAAAAAACACTTTGGGCACACATACGAGGCCCAAATAGCACTGTAGGAAGGTTAAAACCTCTGAAAAGTCGATTTTGCATGTTATGGGACCTTTAAATGATTAAAACTGAACTCAAAAAGAAACAAAAACGCCTGGTATAAGTTCCCAAACAAGAGTATAAAGTGATATTCCTGCTTTTTTATATTTCATTTTAGGGTCTATTCAAGTTTCATTTGATACTTTAACCTCAACCAAGACATTTCCAGACACATTTTGCATATTTCTGAGGCATAGTTAAAATATTGTCTGCATACTGTTCCAAAAAAGCTATCGAGATGTACATTTTTGTCAATCTCTGCGACTCCAACCAGGAATCAAACCTGACAGTAAGAGTTTACGCTCACGCAATCCCCATTCACCATTTAAATTATTATTATGATTTATTTTTTCAATCCAAGTTTCAATCCCAGTTTTAATCAGACCTGAAGTTTAACAATTAACGGACAATGCTGAATTCCCAAATACGAGTCGGATTAATCACATTTTCCTCTCCTGATTCCCTTTCATCGACTTAAAAGCAAACATCTTCACACGCCTCTGAAATAACGCGATATCACCTGCTCTCGGCTCGTCTCAAAGTGAATTGTTCTGGTTAATTATTTTTAGCCCAAAGCGCTGGCGCCTTCAGATCTCACCATTAGCGCCGTCAGGAGCGCTCGGCGGTGCACGAGGCAAACGAAGCTAACTGACAAATAAACAGGTTTTTCTGCAGCTTTGATGAGCAGCCACGAAAACAGGCCGTTACGTAAGCACTCGTCTCATCTGCACTGCGCTCTGCCAAATCTTCTCTGAGCACGCGTCCTCTCAGCACTCACCATTGTACTTGTGGTAATGGGCTCGCAATTCAGAACGATCCATTCGAGGTCCGGGCGTAAAGTTAATTGCGTTGTGGTGTAACTGGAATTTGCACATGCTCTTTTGCCTTATGATTGTACATGCCATAATGGGTTTGATGTTTGAAATTCTCAGTATGTGAACCCTGTTTCCGTTGTATTATGAGAAGTAACAATTTAAAGGCACACGCAAAAGGAATAAAACTTTACAGTCAAAGAAGGCGCTAACATAAGGGAGAAAACCATCCATCTGTTAGTGCTCCTTAAAGTACCAATGACAGGTTTTTATGATTTTCTAATTTTGACTTTATTCGGTGTATTCATGTCTGCTGTAAATATAAATTATAGTTTTACACCAATCAAGTAGTCGTTTGTGGAGACAACATTTAAAATTTGTTGAAAGTTACAGGAAATTGATGACATCACACTAGGGAGACAAGGGTTATGTATAATTTACACAAAAGACACTACTTCTTTTTTTTTTTTTGACCCATTAAATATTGATTCAACAAAAAAATGAGTGCGATTAAATGAGTATTTGCCCAGTGTACAGGATGGTCATTTCCCAGTGTGATGTCATCATTTACAACCAGGAAGTGAAATTAAAAAACTAAAAAATGGCTAAACTGGGCTAAAATTTTCAGACTATTTTGGTAAACTGGGGTGCACGGTGGCAGAGCGGTTAGAGCTTCTGCCTCTCAATAAGGAGATCGTGGGTTCGAATCCCGCACCACCCCAACATCGTGGTTTCGAATTCCAAACCACCCTAACATCACACGATCTCTCTGGGTGGAGTCTGCATGTCCTCCCCGTGTTACCGTGGGTTCTCTCCAGGTTCTCCGGCTCCTCCCACCGTCCAAAGACATGACTGTGTAGGTTAATTGAGAACTCTAAATTGTCCCTAGTGTATGAATGTGAGAGTGAATGGTTGTTTGTCCTTGTCCATGTCTCTGTGTTTGCTGTGACGAGTTGGCCACTGTCCAGGGTGTACCCCGCCTAAGGCCCAAAGTCACTGGGATAGGCTCCAGTCACCCGCGACCCCTAACGGGAATAAGCGGTAGAAAATGAATGAATGAATTTTGGTAAACTTTGAAATATATTTATATTAACTGCATTTTAGTCAAACCTGTCATAGGCACTTTAAAGGGGTTGTACCTGATTTTTACTGTTTTGAAACATGAAAAACAGAACTAGTTCATGCTCCTGATTTTTTGCATGTGATAAAGTCAGTACAGATATATTGTACAAGGATCTATTCGTGTGAAAATGAGACCACAGCACTATGTCTGCATCTGATCCTAGAGCATTTTATTTTACGAGAAGCAGGAAGTGGGCTGTTAGCATGTTAATGTTTGTTATCTTTACCCAGGACTGCAAAGAGCGGTGAAAAGTGCTTATAAACTCATGGGGGCGAATATTTAGGATGCTGGGACTGTATTAAGGAAGTGGGAGATACTTGTAACTGATGTAAATTTAGACTCTAAAACAAACTAGCTCAATTTTTCACATTTCAAAACAGTAAAACTCAGGTACAGCCCCTTTAAAACTTACCTAAACATCCTTTTTTTCCATTTTGCCTTTTTATGACGTAATATCTTTATACTATAGGGCTGCATAATATATCATAATCAAATCAAAATCCTACTGGAGATTGTAATTATTTTAATACAATAGAATGTCCTCCGCAAAGAACAAAATATCTTGTCTGTTTATTCATCTTATTCAGCCCTGTCCACTTTTGTCTCTTTTTGGCACGGATCAGCGCTTCCGTTGAATTGGGATTTCCGGTTTGGTGAGAACTCGATTCACGCAAGCGCTGCATGAAGGAAAAGTCTCACAGCTAAAATAATACATAAAGTCGACGGATCTGTGCAAAATGTTCACGTGACCAACAAATCAGAAATGCATCATATCTCTGGGCGGCCTGAAAATGGCTTTGTGTCTGTGTAAAATGTATGTGCCCCCTGAAAACTAATACAAGGAGGAAGATTACAACAGAGGACGGCGCCAACGGAAACTTCCACAATAAGGTGAATAGGAAAATATTGTACTTGTACTTAATTCATGGGATTATTATGTTATTTAATCAGCTCATATTTCAGTCTTTTGTCAAACGTACCTGGAGTTGTTTACAATGTGCACTCTGACCAGAATCCTACTTTTTAAACAGTTCTGTTTATCACACATCCAATCACAATCACATAGTGTGTAGACAAAAAATTAAAAAATAAATCTGTGTATAGCCCTAGTTTAGAAGTTTTAGTTTTCATATTAACCATTTCCTCTTCTGTAATTAAACACAGATATGACACTAAGCCTGTTTCGATAATTACTATATCGACTTATCGTTCAATATATGCTTGATAGAACAATATATTTTGGGTCACAGTATTTATCGTGTGTACATTTTCTTTGCAATAGCGTGGAAACATTGTTATTTTTCTGTAATACAATAATATTTGAGTCATAGACGGTGGAATAAATAACATTTGTGACTCTTTATGGACACACTTAAGCCACTTTATTTGCCATTTACTATTTATTCCCAGACAGCCACCTACTGTAAATAAGAGTGTGCACTTTATACTTTATATTGTATTTTTATTACCATGTTTAGTAATTATTTATCCTATTTTTATTGCATGCACCTATTTCATTCATTCCTGTTCTAAACTGTGTGTTGCAACAGTGGAATTTCCCCATTGTGGGACAAATAAAGGATCTCTTATCTTATCTTATCAACTAAGTACTTAGGTGTTTAATTATGGTATTTATTTATTTTTTGACAATATTGTATGTGTAGAAAATGGGATAATCTTGCTTTAAGGTTATTGTGTCCGTGGGATGAATTAGTTTGTGATATTTTTCTATAGCAGTATATGTTAAAATGTGTTATCGTGACAGATTTACATGACACGCTACTTTGTACTTTCTCAGTTCGAAACAATCTTTCATTTATGTCTGCAGACAAGTTAAAGGAGCACTATGTAACTTTACTGCGTGAGGGTCCACCACCTGCTTGGTAAAAGTTACAATTTAATAACAGTTTACTTTAATTCACAGTCAAAATATAAGTACACACTCAAAATCAAATCTCTAGAGTTTAAATACAGTCTCTAGATTCTCAACGGATGCTGCAATTTCATCCAAACAAAAAGACCCAGTGAGCTAAATGAATCTTTCATGAGGATGACAGGCTAATGCGATGTACCAAAATTAGGGCCCCACCTCTGCTTTGTGCTGCTGCTAAACATGGGCTTAAAACTACTGTCACATTCAATTTAGCACAAACGCAGATCAAAACAGACCTGGAGAAACGCTGAGAGCCCAAATCTGTTAACTGCGATGTGTTAGGTTTTAGAAAGTGTGCACGCTTAACAGAGGGGGAGGACTAATGAGCGTTTTGTAAACATTTTGTCTCATTACTCAATCGGGGGAAGAAAGCATTTTCCCTAAAGATGAATTGATTGAGTTTGACAGTTGTTTGGAGCGGGAGCAGAACTTGGGGAGGTTTTTACACATGTGTCTTTAGAAGTTCAGAGTAAACTTTTTTTTTCTCATCCAAAAAAGTCTACATCGGTGTAATCCCTGATCTGTCCTCATCTTAAATCAAATGCCTGTAATTGCAAAATAACAAACTCTTCAATAATTTGATTTTTTCTGAAAATCGTACCCTGCATAAGCCAGCCTTCACTATCATGTTTACCTCTTTCTGTCTGGGACAATTTTCGATAGATACTGACCACTATAGACGAACAAAAGCAGCAGTTTTAGACAAACTCAGATCTCCTAGTCATCAGAATTTGCTTAAGACACATATTTTGCAAAATACCCTTCTTTTTCCCCCTTTTTATCGTGTCATAACATTGTTTTAACATCAAAAAATCACCGGCTGTTGTATTTTAATTGATCTTGTTCACAAGGCCCTCTCTATGTGGGCCTTTGCAAACACACCATTTCAAATTTCCCAGATTTGTGACATTGGGTAGCAATCTCGAGATTTTCTGTCCATAAATCATTACCAGACCCGTTCCTCGTGGAGATTCTCTTTGCTGCCAGTAGGTGGAGCGCTAACACCACGTCCTGATGATGAAAAAGTTATGTGTACTTTTAGATGTGTGCGTTATTTTAAATTCTAAAACATAAGAGGCCAAAGTAAAGTTAAAGATGAAAGAGCAAAAGCCAGTGACAATACAAACTATGCATAATATGTATCCTTTTATAACAATAAAAAAAAAAAATGCTGCTTTCTTATTTTTCTTGTTTCTAGTACATTAAAATAGATGACAAATGCACACTCCACACCACAAAACAGCGACAAAACCGGAACTGAAACTGAACTAAACCAGGAATAGAACAGGACAAAAACACCAGAAACAAACTGGACTCAAACAAGGACCATATAATCAGGTTTTGGCTATTGTTACGGATTTGAACCGGAAAAAGCTCTATACAATTTAGTCTATAATTGTGCCTATATCTGGTGTAATTGTCTCCTCTGCTTCAGCCAGTCTCCCCAGTCTCCCACAGCCACACATTAGAGGGAAATGAGCAGTAATTAGCTGATAGAAAGGCGACCCCAATACGGAAAATGCCACAGTAAAGCCCTGAGCTCTCTCACTGGAGGATACAGTGTCTGCCTATAGAGAAAGGCACACTGTTTTATTTAAAATGGATTACTCTGACGCAGTATTTATTTACAATGCTGCTGTCTGGGCAGGAAGGTCACGGCAGAGAGGAACGAAGAGGATCTACTCGACGTATACTGAATTCCAACTGTTTTTTGTACGAGGTATGTGAAGAAAATGAAAGATACAGTGTGTTAATAAGAATATGAATGAACAAAACTAATAATAAAGGTAACATGACTGCTATCCTAATAGAGACGATGAGCACAATGTGACCATCGAATAAGGTGATGGTTTATGAACTTATGAACTCAAAGTAAAGTTGCGTAATTTTGCCTTTGGAAAATTGAAAACGGAGTGTTTCTGAGGCTCAGAGAACATGACTTTGTAAACAGGATAATTACACAAGTGTGACTGAAGCTAAATACAAGGTATGCTATTGATAATGCAGGCACTATGTCTTCCCCCTGCTTTTTGCTTTGCCTGGAATGTTTCACAGTATGGCATTAAACGTACATCGCCACCAGGCCAGTTTACAGGTCAGATCTGTGGAGAGACAGTAAGAATGCATGTATTTTATAACTGCAATTGAATAAATCCAAGAGAGATTTGATTAAACAATATGCACATGTATATTGCGTAGTGAATTTATACTTTCTTAAAGCTTTGGTTCCTGATTTTCAAGCCGTGAAAGGAGGAAGTATTTAAATCTAAATGACTTGTTCCTAGCTCTCACAAACCATTCGGCACATAGTATTCACATGCATGGTGTTTTTGACCACTAGCACAGCTTTTGAACAGCTTCATCAGATGGAAAAACGAAACAAGCTGGACCACCACTGCATAGTAATAAAGCTTTCATTCCAAAGTGTCATGTAGCAGCTCATATGTTGTATTTAACTTTAAAGGGCCTATGACAGGTTTGAATACACATTTAACTAAAATGCAGTTAAGATAAATATATTCAGATTGCTACTAAAATCTTTACAAATTTAGCCCCAGTTTAGCTGTTTTTTAGGTTTTAAATTTTACTTCCTGGTTGTAAAGTCACGCTAGGAAATTACCATAGCAACCACACTTTACACTGGCCAAAACTCATCTAAGGTCACAGATTTTGTTCATTTGACAAAGAAAAACACATGTGAACACCTTTATTTTGTTGAATCAAAGTTTAAAGGGTCAAAAAAGTTGTTTACTTTGTGTAAATTATGCATGACCTTTGTCTCCCCAGCGTGATGTCATCAATTTATTTACTTCCTGTAATTGCCAACAGATTTTTCAACTTTTCTCCACAAATAGCGACTTGATTTGTGTAAAACTATAATCTGTATTTACAACAGGTATTAATACACTGAATAAAGTCAAAATTAGAAAATCATAAAAACCTGTCATACGCCCTTTAACTTCAACTTCAGTGTTTTAAGAGAAGGGTTTATTACTCTCTAAAATGTCAGTCAAATGTACTGGGAAGTAACAGTTTAAAGGTAAAGTATAACAAGTGATCCTATTTCTATCAAGTACAATTTTCACATTAATAGTTATGGTCCACCGTTGGAGTTAAATAAAACCTTTTCAAGTGCATATATTTGCCCTTTACTGATATTTAACAGGCTGTTAACCATCTCCTTTCCCCGGGCACGGTCGCTCTCACAATGCAGTCCTAAAATGTGACTCTCATTCATATTCAGAGGCAGTTCACCGGAGCACAACAACAATAGGCATTCTCCGTCTCCCAAGGCCATCCTCTCGCACACGTACAGCCCTCGCGCCGCTTTACATCTCGCCTCCGTCACCTTTTACCCATGAATCAAACCAGAAGAAAGGAAAGCAGGAGGAAGCGAACAAGTTGGAAGCCTCGGGTGCCGGTCATTTTCCCCATTTTTCAGAGCGGCATAGTTCTTTCAAATGTGTGGGTTTTACAGCGCGCATGTGAAGGTGAACCGTGCCGGGGAAGGAAGACAAGAGTTATGTGGGTTTAGACTAAAGAACATGTGCGGCGAGGTGAGGCAACACAAACTTTAATGCGTTTGCGTCAGGAAGCTGGAAATCTGTACGGTCCACGTTTGTACGCTTCAGGGGGAAAAGGCGGGGGAAGTAACTACAAAAGCCAAAAACTGTACCCTTGAAATGAGGCACAACTGAATCGCATTTGGACAAAATTGGAACATGGACAAATATGAAAGAAAACTTTGGACGAAATGGGACTTTTCTATATGTATTCATTATTCTAAGGCTTTTTAGGATAGGGTCCTTCTCTCTGGTCTTGTTCTGTTCTGCTTATGGATTAAACCAGGCATGTCCAAACTCAGGCCAAATGCAGCCCTCAGATCAATTTTTCTTGGCCCTTTGGCTTCCTGGTGAACTGGCCCACATTGTCCTGATAAGTACTATTTACAGGACATTTCAGATTTTCTACAATTCCAACCTAAATAACTAACATTTTGGTGCAATACAGACCTGATATTAAGGCAATGAGACTGAATGTAGATGTGGTGGCGCTTAAAACATCAGATAAATGCAACTTTTTTTAACGTTTCGTGATTGATTTGTGGCCCTCCGCTTGATCTATATTTCAATATGTGGCCCTCGATGGAAAAAGTTTGGACACCCCTGGTTTAAAGTGAAGAATTGAAGAAAAAAATTGGGTAACACTTTATAATGGCTACACTTACTTAACTACTTACTTAATAAAACATGAGCATGAACTTCATTCATAATGAACAAATACTTTAAGAAGGATTCAAGCTTATTAAATACTTAATTGATACCCTAGTGATACCCAAAAGCCTAAATCGTTCTCAAGTCTCTGTTCATGCTTTATTAAAACATGAATAAGTAGTAAGTAAAATATTACATAAAGTGGTGCCAATTGTTGCTTCTTCATTGTTAGGCTTTTTAAAATGTATTTATTTATTTATTTTTTGTAATGACGACTTACAGAGATGAATAGAGAATCATGCATTTGCAAATCAACTACTGTGCAGCACTGAGTAATATATTTTTATGGTCATTGATCTGCACATCAATAAATGTGTCTTTTAATCAAGCCGATTATGTCTAATTATGTAAATAATAGATTCAGATGGTTTAACAGTCAGTTGAACTAAAAATGTTGTGTTTTTTGAGTGTGTGGCAAAGGGAATTGTTGAATAGAATGAACGGATACCAAAGTCCTGATAAGAGAAAAGTAGTTTGATGCCATAGTTCTACATCAACATACAAAACAAGTCTGAATGACTAAGATCTTGATCATCTGTCGTTTGTTTTCTTCTGCGTTCACTTAAAGCACATCAGGACTATCTGTGTGGTGCGCTGTGGGTTATAGGTGTAATATATCTCACATCCACCTTCCATTTCCCGCTCTGCAAAGCTTCGTGCACACGGCTCTCTTCTGTTTTGTCATTAAGGATTTATCTCCTCAATAGACTCAGACCCGAACAACGTTTCATAAGTGCTTTATCAGAAACCAGGAGAGCATTATGCAAACGCTACAAGGACGATGCCAATGCTCTGAGGCAGACTCTCTCGCTGTGTGTCAGCGCCACAAGAAAACGAAGGGGTTTTATTTTCCTATATTAACAAAAACGATAATGAAAACATGAACATATCACACGCTACATGCATAAATAATCAATTAAAATAAAAACAGGGCTTGTGTTTCTGAACAGAATGCCTACTCTGAAGCCTCCAATGATTTTAAAATCACACGCAGAGCTGTTTTGTGTAGATTGCTGCCGTTAGTAATAAAAAATATCTTAAATGAACATATGCTGAACAATAATGCACCAAAATAGCAAACCACGCACCGTAAAAAGCCTCATTTCAACATGCAAAGTGTAGTGCATTTAACTCTCACTGGAAAGTAATGGTCTTTCAACGTGCTTGTGTTAGTTCTAGACCATTAAAGTAGCCATGATTGGTTGTCTAAAATAAGAGAGTTTAATGAATTAGAAGTGAAAAGTTACGAGTTGGGAGGGAAAAAAAATCATACACAGGATGATAAAGGGGTGTGTCTAGCTCAAAAAGTATTTTCATCACATCTAATTTAAAAATGTAATAAGAGTTAGTTAAATAATTATAGATACAGGGAAAAGAATCAATTCATTTTAATGTGTCAGTTGCGTTTTCACCCACAACTTCAAGAGCAAACACCACATTTTTTACACAGTTCTATTGTGCCAGTTGCAGACAAAGACACAGAGAAGAATAAAAAGATCGGGCGATCCAAATTTGTCAAGTTATCCAAACATGCTAAATATTAGCACGATGCTAGTGCCACCTGCTGAAACGCCAGGTCAGAAATGTTTGACCCGCTTGTTACTTGATTTGAATCAGTTGTGCTTAAAAATAGACATAATCTGCCAGGAAGTACATTAGAAGAGAAGTTATGTTATCTTTTATATCAATGAAGAGTTTCCCCATGGCAGACCACGCCCGCTAATATGCCGCACTGGCGACTGTATCTATACAACTATTTCTCAAAAGACAACTCAAAACGCAAACTCACATTGAAACCACTTTTATAACTCACTTGTGCAAGTTAAATCAAATGTACTGATCTATTTGATTCAAGTTAGGATTTCTTAGCTGTTACGGCACTAATGTTTTCAGTTGAAATGCCCCAGTGTGAAAAGTTTGACAATCAAATGTTAGTTTTACTTCACCAAACACTACAAATCCTCCGTTAATTGGTGAAGTGGAGGTTGTAATTAGACCTGTCACGGTAATTACTAAATCGATATGTTGTTCAAAAAATCAAAGCTGGAATAATATTTTCTGTGGCTCAATATTTATTATGTTTCTTTGCACTAATTTTTTTGGTAATATAATCAAATTTCAGTAATCCACGGTTGAAAATTTGACATATACGATTCACAAATTACATTACAAGTGTTTAATTCTGTTTTTTAATCATTACCGCTCATGATTTTGTTTTTTTTAAAGGTTTAATTTGGATTTTGTGCATTGACAGCTCCTACTCTTCAGCAAATGTAACCATTCGTCGACTCTACAAATGTCATAATTACAGTTTTTGTTTCGCTGCACAATTAAAACAAATGGGATAAAACGCAAAAATTCTAAACACATAGCGTAGAGCATAGAGTCTACAGCTCAATCCTTGACATTTTCTCCATCTTTTTGTTTCATATTCCCTCTCAAACATATTAAGCAACCCTACACCACGAGTCTTCTGTATCTACACTCTTCTTGGCACGTAGTCCAGCAGCGACAGAGACCTGAGACGCCGGGCTGAAACCTCTCACCTGCTCGTCTATGCAAACCTAATGGTGTCTGGTGAAGCGTGCAAACTGATTGGGAGACAATCGAGCAGAGGATCCAGCTCACTGCGCCATCGATTCAAACGGGTTTTCAGCTGATCAAAGCACATACGACACACTGCTACGGCATCGACCGACGGGGACCGAGGGAATAATCTGCACTATTAGCCGTTATGTGGAGGTTCATGACTCAAATCCAATATACCGTGTTTTTCAGCTTTGGTATAAACATGTTATGGCTATGGGGAAATCACTGGGAAGCTCGTCAATACGTCTTGTTAGCAGGAGCATAATTGAGGAGAAGCAGCAACTAATTGTATTTTGTAATGGTATTTTTTGAATTGAGACGATTTAGCTGCACGGTATTGGACAATATTGCAATATGGCTGTGATATCAATATAACAGCAGTATTTGATGCTACTTTGTAATAACTACACCTTAACAAAGCATGAAAAATACTTAATGAACACACAGTTTATTGAGAATGATTCAGGCTTAGTAACGACTTGATTAAGGGGTTAGGTTTGCACCGATACTTATTTTGGAAAAGAACAGGGGTCTCTAACCTCCACTTCCCTCCAAGTAGCTCCCCAAAGGATTTAGGAATAACACATCTGACGCTTAATCACAGTCCTCCGTTGTAAATTTATACTTTAACGTCTATATGACAGGTTCTCAAAATGTTCTAATTAACAACTTAGTTTGATGGGAGAGTACTTGGCAAATATTCATTATAGTTTTACATTTGTGAGATTAAAGTTTTTTTTAAAGACATGTTGAAAAATAATAATAAGTCATTTTAAACTTTTTTCAAAATTTCTTACAGGAAGTAGTGCTGGATTCTAAACCAGACTCCCTCTACCTCTGTCATCAAAAGCGACGTCCCATTGAAAATACAATACAATTTAAAGACAACTGACACAATTTTTTAACAGTTTAAACTGTCACTCAATGAAATAAAGTTGTTAATGGGTATTATTGTTTGTCAAATCATAACTATTGTGTAATTTATATGGATTTTGACCCTTGTTTTCAAAATGGTTGCTAGGTAACAGTTGAAGAATTTCCTCTATCTATGTCATATTTGCTGCTCATGTTCAACCAGGAAGTGACATTATAAACTTAACAAAAACTGTCAAACTGGGGATCAATGGGCAAAATGTCTTAAATATAATCATGTTCATATTACGTTTTAGTGAAAGGTGTAGTCTAACCTGTCATATAAGACTTTAAACACCAAACTAATAAATAGATAATGGTTTATGTCAGTGTTTCTCAAACTGTGGCACTCAAGCTCATTTAGATGGTACGCAGCAGTTTATTTTCTACATTTTTGGGTTATAGTCCTTAGTCAGATCTACTGCATCAGTGGTGCAGTCCTGTTTTCATCCTAATTTAAACCTGAAATATCCCTACTTTAGACCAAAAATTTAGTTATAGTTTATGTTATGACCTATTTTAGATCTGGTGGTACTCTGAAAGCCAAATCTTTTCTTAGGTGGTGCTTGGTGCAGAATGTTTGAGAACCACGATAGGTTTGATGCATCTACTTGAACCCCATCTAAGTCTACTGTCACTGTCACATCAACTCATTTCATGCAACACCTGATAAGAGTATCTGGCATTTTTGTTTCGTAGAAGTTGCTCTGCGGCTGAATCGGTGGTCGGCTCCAAAATATCAGTTCAGCCAATGTCCTGGTTGGGCTATAACTTGATGTAATCTGACTCTTTACCGGCCCTTGTTGGTCCAGATGATCTCAAAAGCTGTTATGTACGTATGTGCGTATGTGAAGGATAAAGAGCAGACCCGTTTGGATCAGTTTTGTCATACGTTACTTTTGTTCAAAGATAAATGCTTCAATAAAATCAAACAGCTACTTTTTAGTCCTCTGCAGTGGTATCTCTGTTTTTATTGAGTATTGGCCAGTACTTAAAGCCAAATATCAAAATCGAAAAAAAGATGGATCGGTGCATCCCTAGCTAGGAGTTGGAGTTAAGGCATCAATGACGTTTCTAAGCCTGAATCATTTTTAAACCGTTGTGTTCACTATAATTTAAGTCTTTGTTCATGCTTTACAAATGCTAATAAAAGTGTTTTATAAAGTGTTACCCAATACTTTAATATACTTTGTGACACAATAATGTCATATTGAGACTAAAATGGAAAGCTCGCATTTACAAGTGAATAACACCAAGATGAAATTAAGGCTAAATTAATTAAAACTAAAACTAAAAACTAAAATTAAGACTTTAGGAAAATACTAAAATGTGTTTTTGTTGTTTAAAAATGCACATTTTTAATAATAATAATGAAAAAAATGCCTTGTGTTACTTTTTTTCTCACATTATTGATTATTCCGCCAATACTGCGTTTGCACCATTTGCATTTTAGTTGTGTCCCCGTGTGTGTCTGTAATGAGTCATGGATTATCGTACTAAAAAAAAGTTTAAAAAAATGTCTCCACAAGTGCAAAGAATTGGTACACACAAAAAATATTGAGCTCCAAAATATTGTTCCATCTCTCATATCTTGAACAGAAGTCGATACAGTATTGGAACACATTCATTTTTTAAATATAAACCTTGAAATCGTGTATTTTTATTTTCTTTTTCTTTGTAGAACGTTCTCCGCTGAGAGACAACAGCTCCGCCACAAAGCTCTGGTTATAGTTAGACAACGAATGCCAGAAATAGCACGTTACATGTTTGATAAAAAATGCATATTAATTATTCAGCCCTTTTACATCCATTTTGTTGACTGCATGACTCACCATTCATTTTAATTCATGTTCCCTCTGTATAGCTGCACTTTTCATTTATGTATGAAAGAAAAGAACCAGATTATTATTAACAACAATCTTTTTTCCCCGTGAACACGACTGGATTGTCCAAAACACATTCTTATGCAAAGGATTATTGTCAAAAGCATCGAAAACCAGACACTAATCAATACTAGATACTCATTTGAGCATCAATACTAGAAAAAGAAAACACTTAAACAGTATAACGTTCTGCGTTTTGTGAACTGTTCTACAATGATCTTGAGCTTCATCAGAACTACTACAATATCACAATGTTTAATTATGAAGGTACTACAATTTGTGTTGAAAATATCAGTCTATTTTCTAAAACTTTGACCTAAAAAGAACATTCATTCACATCATTGTGGTATCAAGAATGGAGTATATTTCTTAGTGTCAAAATTAAGTTTGAACGTTTAGTATCGTGACACTACTACTAAAGATTAGGACGGCAAAATTCATTAAAATGGATCAATCAATTCCAAGTTTGTGTCGCTGTGAGACGTAAACTGGAAACTACTTCCAGTTTTTTCTCAGATTTTATTGTATTAACTTTCACTTCTCTGCAAAGCTTTTGCACCGTGTTTTAACGTCTCTTTATGTAAAGCAGGCATGTCCAAACTCAGGCCCGGGGGCCAAATGCGGCCCTCAGACCAATTTTTCTTGGCCCTTAGTCTTCCTGGTGAACTGGCCCACATTGTCCTGATAAGTACTATTTACAGAACATTTCAGATTTCCTACAATTCCAACCTAAATAAATAACATTTTGGTGCAGTACAGACCTGATATTAGGGCAATGAGACTGAATGTAGATGTGGTGACTCTTAAAACATCAGATAAATGCAGCTTTTTTTAACGTTTCGCGATTGATTTGTGGCCCTCCGCTTGGTCTATATTTCAATATGTGGCCCTCGATGGAAAAAGTTTGGACACCCCTGATGTAAAGCATTGGGTTTGGATCATGTTAGTTGCATTATAAACTGGATATAGAATGTTTTCGGCCTTGACACGAGTGCTGTGCATCGATAAACAGGAAATAGCTGTTGCTGACGTGTGCTAGCTGTATTTTGCTATGCATGATGGGAATATGGTTTATTTTATTGCAAGATCAACTCAACGTTTGGTGAGAAGTGTTATTTTGCCGTCTTGTTTTTGCCCGAAATTCATTTAAATCAACCCCAATTTAAATCTGAACTTCATTAAAAGGCAAATATTTCGTGTTTTTCCAACATTCAGACCTCTCAATCATGTTCTTAAATGTACTGTACTCAAATGTAATCATATTCAATTCAAAACTCACAATCCAAAATCCACTCCATAGTATTGATTTCTCCAATATTGATTTACATATAAATCATTTAATTCTTATTTCGAACAATTACATCAAATTCGAAAATGATATGCCAAAATTGCTCGGTCCAAATTGATTTTCGTTTACTGTTTCTCATCAATAACTCATGCCATTCTTGTTTTCAAACATGTAATATTTATGTTTGGCGTATCTTTTTTTTTCGCTCTCTTTTCTCATTGAAAGGGCAGGTCTTCTGATGGACCACAGCGCACAGATCGCAGCTTAATCCCGGCCCTCAGAGAGATGGGCTGCAGAGATGAAGAGGTAATTAGCCAGATAAAACTGCACATAATGACACCCCCGATACGCACTGGGAATGTGGAATAAGCCAACGCCGCGGCAACAAGCGCTACTGTAAAGAACCCGACCCACAGATGAGACGTCCAGTCAATGAACGGCGGAGGAAAGGGGCAAATAAAGACATCCAGATCAGTTTCAGAATTGCTCATAATTAGTGTTTTCACGGTATTCAAATTTCAGACTCGATTTTGATACTAAAGGAAATGTTCTTTTCAACTCAAAATAATGCGCAATTACCAAATGGTCTTCGCTACTGTGTGATCATATTAAAAATATTCAGAAATGGTCAAACTTTTCCTTATGTATGTCATTTTTTTTTTCGGTATTGACACAGGTTTAAACGAGCTTTGAGTTTTACTATTGATAAGTATCTGGATTTCAGTTTTTTTTTTTTTGACATGCAAAGGATATAAGGAAACAGAGACTTTGAATTCGGTTTCAGAATTGCTCAAAATTGGTGTTATCACTTTATCATTTTAAACGATCCTGAGGAAAATGTTCAATTCTCAGTTCAGATACCATGATAACACTAAAACTTTTGATATTTTTTCTTCTTTTCAACAAAATAATGGGCAGTTACCAAATGGTCTTATGCTACTGTGTGATCATGTAAAAATATTCAGAAATGGTCAAATTGTTCCTTATTCATGTCATTTTTTCAATATTGACACATGTTCAGAAGAGTTTCGAGTTTTACTATTGATTAGCATCTGGATTTAATTTTTCTTTTCTTTTTTTTGACAAACCTATGCAAAAATCTTTGGTGAAAGATAATCAAAATGTCAATATTCACTATGCCCCAGTGTACATGTTTGTGAAATAATATAAAGCGGAAAAGAGTATTTGGTATTTTGGTAACTGTAATACTTTCAGTAAATAGTAAATTATTCATTAAAATTAAACATATCTATATAAAATGATAAAAGCTAAAACAGGAATAAAACTAGACACAACTAGGATTGGAACTGGGAACTAAACACAACAATAACTGATCGTCTGTGCATGTGTTTCCACAGTCAAACATGTTTAATTTTGTTTGGTTTTTTACGACAAGTGCACACATGGATTATTGAGTTTTATTGCCATTGTCAGTGAACAAAATGCACAGATTTTGCTTCAGCGATGGATGCAACATAAAACAATGAATAATAATAATAAAATGTGGGTGCAGACGACTAAAAGCTGCGCAAAAAAAGGATTAGAGAAGTTTTATCATTGTTAGCTTCAAAGGACGAACCTCCATAACAACTCACACATTTTCAAAACTAATAAAACAATCAAAACTTTCCCATCTTTCAAAAATCCCACACACTCCTGAGCACCATTAATCGTCACGGCACCACTGTTTAAGAAGCGCTGCATTACAATCCACCTGCTCCAAATTCCCTCATAAGAAGCTTAGAGAGAAAAACGCTGACCTTCAAACAATAAAAGATTATGAGGAAGAAAACAACAACAGTATTTTGAAGTGCTTAAGCAACGGCACTCGAGGGACGCCGGGCAATTAAAGACAAAATTACTCGTCTAAGCTGTCCTTGCTGCTCTTTTTGCCCATCTTCAGCTCCCTATTGTGTATAAGAGGTCATAAAGATAGGAGTGAGGGGAAAAAAATCAGATGGAGCTAATCCTGGGGGTACCGCGGGGAGCAGATCTCTCTTTTAGAAAGGCAATCTAGGTATTTCACGAGCTCCGGCGATAGATCAATGACAAGGTGACCCGCTGCGGTGGGAGCAGATGGCTTCGCAAAGACATGCCAATTCTCCAGTCAATGCCGTGTCCCGAACGCCGCAGACGGGACGGGATGAGCGGCGAGGGGAGGTGTCGACACGTGCAAACGGGGTTTCAAATGCCAAAACAGGGAGTGATGAAGATATTTACAAAAAAGGTCAGAAGAATGTTAATGGGAAATGGATTACGTGTAACGACGTAAAGGAGGGAAGGAAGGTCAGGTCAAGTGGAAGTTAGTCGTGGTGATGGTTAGAGGTCCCGTAGTACATCTTTTTTGAGCTTTTAGCCATGTTCTCTCATCAGAAACACACTTGGAGCTGTATTTCGCTTCATTCACGCTTGCGTCATTTATCATGTTTACGAGGATGTCTTCCACTGAGCCTCAGAAAGCACTCAGTTTCAAACTTTCCCAGATTTATGAACTCAAATGTAGAGATGGGAGCTCTGGACTGATTTTAAGTCCAGAAATCAACACCAGACTAGTTCATAACAAATGTATTTCTACATTAGAAGCTAGCTTTTGTTTGATTTTCCCAACCTCTTCTGACAATAGATGGGGCGCTAACACCAAATCAAATGAGGGAACTTCTGCTGAGTGAGAGAAAGTATATTTTTCAATATATACATTATTTGAAGTTCTAAAACTGTTACCAAAAGCAGTTGCTCAAACCCATGTTTAAAAGCCAATGACAATAAAAAATACAGATTAATATGTGTTTTTTAAAGCAGAACTAAGTAACTTTAGCGTCAAAGCTTTTTTTTCCTTTTCTTCTTTTTTTTAATTGAAACACATACAAAATCATTTCAAATTGTCAAATATTTCAAAGAGAGGCAGGGTTTCTCGGGATAGCCGATGTCAGTAAATGTGGCAGCTGGTTTTCCCCCCAGAGACAGCAGGGGGCGACGACAAGCGCTTCAAACGGCCCGAAAATACACGTGCAACCACCACACGCACTTACAGACATGTTTAATAAGGTACAACTATACTTTGTTCTGCTTTAAATATACACTATGTAACTTTTTATTAAAGGGTCATGCTTGTCACTATGGAGATGTTATTGTTTTGCCAGGAATGCTCCACAGTATGATATATTTCACGGATCATTTTGCGTTTATTCAAAAGAAAAAAAGTGGAATCAGCTTTCCACAGATCTGACCTGCACTTGGGGGATTGTCACCATGGAGACAGATAAGGTAAACGCCATACTGTGGAACAATCCAGGGAAAGCAATAACAAGCACGTCCCAAGTGCACCT
Source organism: Rhinogobius similis (assembly GCA_019453435.1). Taxonomy (NCBI): domain Eukaryota; kingdom Metazoa; phylum Chordata; class Actinopteri; order Gobiiformes; family Gobiidae; genus Rhinogobius; species Rhinogobius similis. The sequence goes on along the minus strand of CM033628.1, from coordinate 9,258,754 downwards.
TTGAGATCATTTCGAGAGTACTTTTTTAGCTTTTACCAACAAAATGTCACCTAAATTCTGTAACTGGAGTACACAGAATTGAAGTACTCAAGTCTTGGTTTTCTTTAGTTCTATTTGATAAAAACGAGAGCAATTTTAGTTGAAATGTTCCTTTTCCTAAAGTGATAGATCCTACAAACTGCACCGTTCACCAAACCATCAACGGACATTTTCCAGGTACATATGACAACTTGATACATTTTTGTACCAACCATTACTTTCAAAAGACCACATCTTCTTTCCGCGTTTCTTCTCTGAAACAGACACTTGTTTTGAACCATCGTTACCAGGACAAATCCCTAACGAGACTCGAGATGTGCACATCTTTCACCAAAGTGAGCAACTGATCAGCTCTGCCACTCAACTTTAATTAATACGAATTTCTCCGACTACAGACAGCCGCCTTTGTGAGCGCCGGCTGACAGACAGGCTACAGTTTCGCCGGTGGATAAACCGTTAAGTCTATTGTAGGGATGCCATGTTAACTTTGTGATGTTGGATCTGGCATGTATCGAGCGCTGATGAAAAATAGCTGGACTGAAATATTTGTGCGCTTTCACAAAACCCTGGCCTAGTTTTACAGGCCAGGCATTGATTTGTTGTTGTGTTTTTATAGTGCTGGCCCAGAAAATATGTCATTTATAAATATGATTCTAGTCATGAGTCAAGGTTTCTAAAAATTAATAGTGACAAGTTCAGATCCTTGTGGAGAAATGACAACAAACTGTTTCTGTGTTATGTGAATCAAACCCACTGTGCATTTAAAGCCATGATTCATGATGAACAGCACAATGTTAGAAAAACAATCACAGATCCTTGAAAACTGAATGGGAAAAACTTATGAACGGAAATGGCAACAAACTGCATGTCAACAAATGCACACACACACATATATATATACACACACACACACACATATATATACACACACACATATATATATAGTATTCCGTTATTTGTCTGTCTAAAGATGGCACAATTGTACGTTGTTCTGACACAAAGAGCAGAATAAATATAGTTGATTGCAAAAAAACAGAAAAAAAAACAAATAAGGAGTAACTTTAAAGGTGCACTATGTAACTCTTCGCTTGGGATATTCCACAGTATAGCATTGCAAATAACAACCATAAACTACCCACATTATACATTATTTGTATCATTATTCCACGTACATTGGTAACTGTTTTGTTGGCCCTCCCACCAGGGCAATATAATGGCCCAGGTCCTATGAGCGGTTCACCACTGGCTCTTGCTTTAAAACTTCAGAATAAGCAGAGTGCTACCATAAAAAGTATTCTAAGTATTTTTATTTTTTTTTTCAGAATCAGAAACAGTTTATTGCCATTGCCAGTGATCAAAATTCACAAACTTAGGAACTTGCTTCGGCGTAAGGTGCAACATAAAACAATGAATAAAATATATAAAAGAGGCATGCATAAGATTAAGAATAAAATAGACTAAAATAGATAGACTAAGACTATATACAGAAATGTACAGTTGGCAGTGCAAGTATTCAGAATACAGCACCTACATTTGGCAATGTAATTGCAATTACAATTAGAACGCAATACGTTACAAAATACCACGTATTCTTCCTATCACTGCTTATTAAAGGTTAATTGAAATATTTTATCCAGTATATCATATTATTACATGAGTACTGTTTCAGTTTTATTATACTTTGGTTATAAAAGGCTTATCTGTTTATGCTTTCTCTGTGTTAAGCGTCCGAAGTACCATCGATCCCTGCTTCTTGAAAATACGTGCCATGGATGAAAAGTCGCGTTTCATGTGCCCTTTTTTTCATTTTGAGCCCCTGCCCCTTCAGAGGTCTCTGCACAACCCTGCCATCGATATTAGCCGATAGCCGGCTTGTGCAACTTTGAAAAAATAACTTGTCATCACATCAACACTCCCTCTTGAGTGGTTGTGGCTCCACAGTCCAAGTGGATGCGTCAGTCCTAGTTAATCTGCAGCCTGTCCGTCCGTGGGAGTAGGATCTCTCCTTCACTGTGGTTCTCCCCGAGGTTTCTACTTTTTCCCATGGGGTTTTTTGTAGTTTTTCCTCACGCCAAGGAGGGTCAAAGGACAGGGGCATTCTGGGACAGTTATCTGAACTGCTTTTACCTGTGGCCCATCGAGGCAACTGTTGTTGTGATTTTGGGCATTATAAAAATTAATTGATTTGATTTGATGTTAATGACAAAACCCATTCCCACAAGCAGCAGACTGTATACGCCACTCTCGCAGACCGTGAAAGTCCACCAGAGATGGTTAAAATGCTTGGACTAATGAGGCTTGATATCTATGTGTGCCAACATAAACGCAGAAGACAATGCATATTTTCCTCAGCAGCCTTAGTCATTATTTCCAACATGGCAGCTGCATGGAGGAAAGCAAAAGAGCTGAATTATTCATGCAGCACATTTGCATATTCAGCATCAGCTCAAGGAAGGTTTTATTATGAAAGGTGGAATAGTTTTCTTCTCTTTAAGGTCAAGCAGACGTCTTTTCCAGTGCGTTTCATATTAGGTTTTCTCAAATTGTATGTATGGTTTGGTAATGTGGGGATTCTGCACAAGGTCTAAAGCAGAAATGAACCACAAAGTAACGATGAATATACGCTAGCTCTACTGGACTGCGATTGATCCACACCAGGACTGAACAGGACTGACTCTAACCAGGCCTCATTTAGACTAAGCCAGATCGGAATTATGTTTAAAAAAAAAAAAAAAACAGGTAAATGAAGACTAGATAGGAAAAAAAAGGTCATTGCTCTACCTTAATTACTGCCTGTAAAGATATCACAACAAAACCAAAAAACAAATAAAGGTACTGACAAGAATGACACAATGTTGGTATCACAAAAATAAAATGTATTTCTCTGATGACATGTTTTGGTGTTGGTTGGGTTAAATAAACAATATTTAACGTAATTAAAATGGAATTTCTGAATTCTGCTGTTCTCTTTTGTTATTCAAGATGATGATTAACAGGAACAGGTACCAAAAAAAGTAATGCTCAGGTACCATAGCAGTTATTAAACTACAAATCCCCACAAAGGGCAAATCACTGACTAAACGAATAAAACGAATACATTACAAATAGAAATTTACATTTATGACATAAATAATGTTAATATAATTAAGTTTGCAAAAACGTAATAGAGTCTAATGTAAAATCCAACGATTAATGTATTTTGTGATACATAATTAAAATGATAGCTCAAATTATTGCCTGAAATGTATATTTCTATACAGATGTATTTTTCCAATATTCAGAACATATTTTAACGTTGCCTCAGGAGTGTGCAAAAATGTGCTTGTAAATGTCTTATTGAGGTTGAAGTAAGACACAAAAAGTGAATGGACCATGAAATTAAACATAAAAGTGCAGAAATATCAACTTATAGCAATTTTTTGAAGATTACACTACATATTTTTGATTCTTTTTGAGATAATTTTTAATAGTTTTAATCAAAATAATCAAAAATCATAAGGTAAACATGGATATGTATATATATATGAAAATAAAGTAAAATAAAACAAATCACAGAAGTAGGGCATTCTTAAACTATTGCGCTTTCCTGAACAGTTTAAGAATGATCTTGAGCTTCATCAGAGACCACATTATAACACAAAGAGACTATTATTTTATGTCCAAGTACATTCTATTATCTACAAAAGGAGTATTTTTTATTGTAGTGGTATCAAAATTGGTATCAAGCACTGAACCAATCCCTTTGGCAACACTCGATGATACACTGGATATTCTAATTTCAAATATCTCCAACACAACAATTGGGATTTTCTGATACATCTCTCACCTTTTCTGATCCTCGCAAGTAAAAAAAGACCCGGCACAGTCCAATTACAGCACGAGTTCACCGGTTCACTCATGTTCAATCTCGCGCCCTCAAAATAAACGATTCAAGCCGCGTCCCTGATAACGCCGGCGCCCTGAGAAGTGGACTGTCCCGCTAAATAAGCCATGATTGGGACCGGGAAGGGTTAAATCGTGGTGCTCAGATGAGACACCCCCCCCCCCGCCCGGGCCAATTCCCACAGGTTTCGGACTACTTTGCACTTCTGTGGCAGCTCGTCACTTCCAGACGTCCAACGGGGTCAAATGCCATTTCATTTTCTCGCCTTTGATCGCCCGCCCGCCTGGCTGTTTCATCAATCTGGCTCGGCTCTCTCTCTCCCCCCCCGCTCTCTCGCTCCACCCACGCTCTCCCTCTCCCGCGCCACCTCCCGAAAAAACGCACCAGCACAGTTCACACCAAATGCTTTGTTCTCCTCACATTCTGACAATAGCTTCAGGACTTCAGGAGAAAAACTGTTATTTCTCAATTCTTTTACAAAATACACAAGGTTATCGATGACGAGGTGATCAGATATCTCTCTCAGTGGTGAAGTGTATCGTGTTCTCATTGGGAATCAAGCGTCGCGGCTCGATTTCTGCATTCGGTGGACAGTCCAACTCACCCAAACAGAATCTTTCATGGAGAGGGTCTTGTTTTTTGTATTTTTTACATTCCCTTGTCTTACTTCGCTACTTTCCCGCTCCGCCTGGAGGTTCATGAAGTGTTATTCTTTACCATCTGTTCAGGATTTTATGAGGATCAACATAACGAAACCAAAATACAAAACGGGTCCTGCAGGTCCCGTAGCTGAAATCGTCGTGAGATCTGGGTGATATGACAAAAACAACTTAATATAATATAGTTTTCTTCATTTCACACTTTTCGATGTTTTATTTATTTGTATTTATCTTACTAATCTTTTGTTGTTTGCACTGTACTATTTATTCTTGTAAATCAGGGACTGCAGATGGAAACTAGCTATTTAGCTATAATCTGGTGCGGAACATCTCTGTTTTTTATGAGCTTAATGTCTCTGTACATTGTCCCTTCAAATAAAGACTAAACTAAACTAAACTAAACTATTTAACGCTAAATAATTCAGTTATTTAACCCTACTGTTTTATTCTATAGATATTTTATTTTGCATGCCCTCATTTTATCTCATTTTACCATAATCTATACTTTTTATTTACCTTTCTATTATTATTATTATTCATTGTTATATGTTGCACCTCACAGCCAAAGCAAGTTCCCAGTGAATTTTGATCACTGACAACGGCAATAAAAACCTGTCTGATTCTGATTCTAAAACAAATAAAAACATCAATTTCATGAACCCAAACAAAACAAGCCTTCAGTCAATACCAATAAACAAACACCAAAAACCCAACTTTTATTTCTTCAGAGTAGGGCTGAACAATAAATATATATATATCAAATCGAAATGTGTCTGACAAGCTTTGCAATTAGAATGTTTTGACTGAAGGATTCTGTTCAAAGGTTGCATTTTAAAACGCATCCTGGAGCTTAAACGGAAACTGAAAAAACAAATGCAGGAATCGCAAGCATTTCACAACGTGCTCACAGCGAATCGTTGTCCAAAATAAGACAGAATAGTTTGTCGTTTGCAAAGGATGCATTTCAACTTCAATTTATTTCTGTAACGCCCAAAATCACAACAGCAGTTACCTCGAACGGCTTTACAAAATTGTTAATTTCACCGGCAGAAAACTGATTTGGATTTGAATACATCTTACAAACCAAACAAAAAGGCCCCGATCTGACCACTGTGGATGTGAAACAATTAGCTCTTGATTTGATAAACATTTGATTAGTAACACAACCATATTTACATTTCTTTTAAAACCCACATTATTGAGTATTCTCTGTATTCACTTGTGGAAATACATTAAATTAACAGTATCATGCATATTATTCATAAAGCAGAGAAACTATTTGTTTTGATGTATTCCGCCGCAATTGTAGCTTCTCAACTCATCCGAAAACATAATTACTATTGTCCAATTTTCATTTCCGAGCATTCAAAATTCCGACTTGTGCAGTGGATGGTGATTAGCGCTGTGGGTTGAAATGATAATACGCTGCATCTGCTCTTGTCAAAGCCTCCATTCAGGCCTGTTTTGTCATGATTACACAGACAGGCCCTCAGCGCATCTCCATAAAGGATGATAAGATGTTTTCGTGGCCCACCTCTTGGTTCTAACGACTGTCGAATACTCTTTGGGCGTCGGGAGTTCATTGACGTCATTGTTTGGGTGCTACAGCGGCTCTCGACTCTCTGCCCCGTCTGAGAGCTCGTTCAGCGCGAAGGAAGCAATTGGCCGCTTCGTGTAAGTACGTTTAGCCACCGGGTTGTGTTTCTGCCATTCGAAAACATTAGCTGTGAAACGGATCTCTTAAAACAATCTCGAATAGACATGAAATATATGGTTGTCTTAAAGGTCGAGTTTAAGGTCATGACAAAGCTCAAAGAGACACCGCTTCAATGCGCTGTTAAGTTCAGAATTATGAATAAACCACTCTTAAAAGCAAAATATTGTACATTTTTGTATTGTTTTCAGCCTTTAAACCTGCTCTTTAATGTCTTCAGTTTGACATGTCATGTTTTAGAATTAAAAATAACACTTTTACGTAGAAAAACATTACTTTATCATTGTGTTGGGATGCCATTTTGACTTAGCTGTGGCTCCATCTACTGGCTGCAAAGGCAACACAAATGTAAATCTATACCTACAATGCACTTCAGTAAAGAGTGGATCTGATGAAGTTGTAGTTATTGTGATTAGACGGAAGAAATGTTCAGAGCGAGTCTGGCGATGATTTAAGGACTTAAAACAGCAAAATATCTTGGGATAAATGGCGTCAGCATAATCTACGTCACACATAGAAGGAGTTCAGAATGCAGTGTTGAAGAAAGAGGATTTATTCATCAAATTTGTATTCATCAAACAAACGTGAATCAAATTAAATGCTACACCAGGTATGTTTTTGACGACAGAACAATGTTAGAACATGGTTAAAAGCTCAACAAGGTCATATATTTGTCCTTTACAATAAGAGTCACTAACGTTAGTCACTAATCTCATTATCAAATTTAGTATTAGACTGGGAAAATATTGTGGTGGTTGGGGATTTCAACATTCATGTGAATGAAAATAATTGCCTCAGTAATGCCTTTAGCGCTTTATTAGACAGCATTGGTTTCACTCAAAATGTAAATAAACCAACCCACAGTCACCAGCACACTCTGGACCTGGTTCTAACTTATGGAATAGAGATTAGTGACCTAAATGTCTTCCCCCAAAACCCAATAATGTCAGATCACTTCCTAATTACCTTTCAGTTTATTCTTAAGGACTATCCAGCTCCTCAGACTAAAACTATAATGAAAAGGACAATATCTGAAAAATCAATTTTAAAGTTCAGAGAAATAATAGAACCAATATTTAATATTACGTCATGTGATCCTGTCGTTAACAGCGCCAGTCCCAGTGCTATTGATAACTCTGTTGACTCAATGGTCAACTCTCTAAAAGCTGCTCTTGATGTTGCAGCTCCACTTAAACAGAAATTTTAAGGCCAAAACGAGCCTCCCCCTGGTACAATGAAGAACCACTCGTTTCTACAAACAAAGGGTAAGAAACTAGAGATCCCTTACGCCTCCCACACAGAAGAATCCCTAAAAAGAATGGAAAACTTGCCTTCTGTCTTATAAGCAGGCTCTGCGTAAGGCTCAAACCAGATATTATTCAAATTTAATAGAAGTAAATAAAAATAACTCTAGATTTCTCTTCAGCACTGTAGCCAGGCTGACAAACTGTCACAGCGCAGTAGAACCCTCAATACCAGTTACTCTAAGCTGCAATGACTTCCTTCTATTCTTTAGCAGCAAAATCACAACTATTAGAGATAAACTAAATGCAATGACTCCCACTATCAGTACTGAGCAAGCCCAGACAGCAAAGCTAGTGTCCCATACAAATCCTTCAGTAATACTAGATAGGTTCACTGCTGTTGATCAGGCAGAGATAACTTCAGTCATTATGTCCTCCAAAACATCAACTTGTATTTTAGACCCAATCCCAAGTAGACTCCTCAAAGAAATTCTCCCCCTAATTATAAATCCCATTCTTAATATAATAAATACTTCACTAGAAAGCGGTTATGTCCCTCAGTCCTTCAAATATGCAGTGATTAAACCACTTTTGAAAAAGCCTAATCTAGACCCCGACATACTGGCAAACTATAGACCTATTTCTAATCTGCCCTTTGTCTCTAAAATCCTTGAAAGAATTGTGATTAAACAGCTTTGTCGCCACCTGCAGGACAATAATTTATTTGAAGTTTTTCAGTCAGGGTTCCGTGCAACAGCAATTAAACTGCAGTAGTTAAAGTCTCAAATGATCTGTTATTTGCTGCTGATGATGGACAGGTCTCAATCCTGGTTCTGTTGGACCTCAAGCGCAGCGTTTGACACCATCGACCACAACATTCTACTGCAGAGGTTAGAATGTGATATAGGTGTCAGTGGAACCGCCTTAGCTGGTTTAAATCCTATCTATCTGATAGGTACCAGTTTGTTAATGTAAACCAGAGATCTTCCCCATGTTCTAAAGTAACCCTACGGTGTGCCGAGTTCAGTACTCGGTCCAGTTCTGTTCACACTTTATATGCTGCCCTTAGGTATGATCATCAGAAAGCATGGCATTAACTTCCACTGCTATGCAGATGACACTCAGCTTTATTTATCAATGAAACCTGATCAGACCCATCAAGTAGACAGACTTAGTGCCTGCGTGAAAGACATAAAAACTTGGATGACTCTTAATTATCTGCTCCTTAACCCTGAAAAACCGAGGTCATTCTGCTGGGCCCTAAGCACCTGCGAGACTCTTTATCTGACCAGATAGTTTCTCTGGACAATATCACTGTAGCCCCCAGCTCTACTGTAAGAAACCTTGGGGTCCTATTTGACCAAGATCTCTCATTCAAAGCACATATAAATCAAGCCTGTAAAACAGCCTACTTTCATTTCCATAACATAACCAAAATTAGAAAAATCCTGCCCAGAGATGATGCCGAAAAACTCATCCATGCATTTGTCACATCCAGATTAGACTATTGTAACGCCCTGCTTATAAGCGTGTCCTAAAAGCTCCATAAGAAGCTTTCAACTGGTTCAAAATGCAGCAGCAAGATTATTAACAGGTACAAGAAAAAGAGATCATAATTCACCATTGTTAGAGACTCTTCACTGGCTTCCTCTTGATGTTAGAATCAAATTTAAACTCCTCCTCCTGACTTATAAAGCTTTAAACAATATGGCCCCATCCTACCTCAAAGATGCAATAGTAGCGTACCATCCAAACAGAGCTCTTAGTTCTCAAAATGCTGGACTATTGTTAGTCCCCAGAGTCTCTAAAAGCACAGTAGGAGGTCGAGCATTTAGCTACCAAGCTCCTGTGTTATGGAACCAGCTCCCCTGTTCATGTAAAAGAGGCCGACACAGTCTCTACATTTAAGACCAGGCTCAAAACGTTCCTCTTTGAAATAGCTTATGGTCAGGCCAGTTAGGAACAGAAATAAAAACCTACAGTTTTAGCTACGCTGCCCTTGGAGCAACTCTGCTGGGGGAAGTATGGCAGCTTGAACACTATCCTCTGGTTCTTCCTACTTTACCTATCAACAATATTTAATATTACTTCAACTGTAGTCTGTTCATTGCTGTTCACATGTTTCTCTTTCTCTCCACTTCCCCCGGGGAGTGGAGACTGTTTCAGGCACTGTGGCGGCTGCTCCAGTGACGACCCCCCCACCCATCTGTCTGGAGGATCGATCTCTACACTGGATGATCTATGCGCCACCCGCCTGGAGGAACTCCCTCAACCCTGGATTAGCCACACCTCGTCTGCCTGGACGAACTCCATCTACTTAGATTAACTGTTCCTCATCTCCTGCTGGAGGATCTCTCTACACTGGTGGACTGCTCCTCGTCCGCCTGGAGGAACTCTTTAAAGCCACCTCCCTCTTGAGTGGTTCTGGCTCCACAGTCCAAGTGGATGCGTCAGTCCTAGTTCATCTGCAGCCTGTCCGTCCGTGGGAGTAGGATCTCTCCTTCACTGTGGTTCTCCCCGAGGTTTCTACTTTTCCCATGGGGTTTTTTGTAGTTTTTCCTCGCCGCGAAGGAGGGTCAAAGGACAGGGGCATTCTGGGACAGTTATCTGAACTGCTTTTACCTGTGGCCCATCGAGGCAACTGTTGTTGTGATTTTGGGCATTATAAAAATAAATTGATTTGATTTGATTTGATTTAATCTTAGCTTGAGCAGTTAAAAGATTGACAGTTTCTAAGATAAAGAGCTGAATAATCCAGACTGTTTTCTTCCTAAACATTAGATTCAAGTTAAATGAAGCATGTATGATTAATATTAGTCCATAAATACTGCAGTGTCACTCATTATTAATTATATTATTCCATTATTAGCGCAGATCAACACACTTTGTTCACGCAGAGATTTCACTTCTCTTTTTGTCACATGTTTGTGGAGGTCTGTATTACAGGGTTATCAGTTTTGTGTTTTTATATAATAAGACAGGATTATTTGTCATTTGCAGAGGAAATTATGTTAGCGAAATGTTTGCAGTTTTTATGATTTACCAAATGCGATTGTTCAAATTGCGTTTTTGATTCTATCACGGTACATCTTACAATCCCACTCTAGGGTCTGAGATTTGCTCCAAATCACACGCTTTTTCTCAGAGGATTGACTTTTGACCTCTCAATCATTAAGATTCCAGTTTATCCTGAACAACCTGAAATAATTGGCTCTCGATTTGCTTAAAATTCAAGCTTACTTTCCCAAGATATTAGAAGATGAATTACAAATTTAACATTGTTTTGTAAGAATCATGAGGGCATTTATTGTGTCTCTCACTCTATTTTATCATGTTTGAAGTAATATACTAGTGCTTTACAGCTCAGGAGTGTCCAAACTTTGACCTCCCACATTGCCTAGAGAAGAACATTTTACGGCAAGCTTAAAATCCCCTCCAATCATAAGCTCGACTATTAACATCTTGGTGTAAAATAGACTTGATTTGAAGGTTCTGAGACTGAAAATTGATTGCTCTATGTTTCGAAGTACATCCCACAGTTAAAAAAAAGTTTGGACATCCCTGCCACAGCTCTATAAAATACTAAACTATTCTTCTATGAAACAAATCCACTCAAGATTGGCTCGTTGTACTTATTACCAACACAAAATTCAAGTTTCAAATATACAACCGTTGATAAGTAAACTGTATTTCGATTATACGTTCTGCTCCTGGTGTTTCTTGGCACTCAAAACATCAGAAATATGAGAGGGTTATTTTATGATATTTGGATTAAAGTGTCCTCTCTACTCAAACATTTTAGTCTCTTTTAACTCCTCCATTATCCGTCCTTTTCATGCCCGACACTGTTTCCATTCATCATCGTATCGGAGACAACAGGCTTTGAGGTCTAGAGCAGCACAGGCACTCTCAGGCCCCTAAAAGCTCACTTTCAATATCTCTTTGAGCTCACGTTGCTTAACTTCTCTGAAAACCCTCGTGCGCGCCTCTCTGTGCCACTCGCGGTGAGATAAAAAGGATTGACAGGCGTGGGTTTACAAAAAAAGCGAAAAGGAAAAATGGCGGCCGGCGAATTCTGTCGATGCAGGGAAGCTAAGAGCAGGGAGGAAACAAGAGGTCAGATTTCAGCCCATCGACCGGAGCGGGAGCGAGGGGAGAGGGACTTGCTGCTGGACATGAATAAGCAACAATAGACCCACAAGCAGGTCCCGGGGAAAATAGATATGGCCGACAAATATAGATCCTAAAATAGCAACAAAAAGGTCACAGAATTGATTTCAGACGAGAAACATATGTATGCACGTTCATTTCAGTTGTCACTCATTTGTTTCCTTGAAGGGGAAGTGGGCGGTCACAGGCAAACAAAGGCAAGGCAGGTTTATTTGTAGCGCAAAAGTCATAAATAAAGTAATTCCAAGTGTTTTGCAGAATAGGAAACGACGCACCAAAAATACAAACTTAAATATTGACCTTATTGTGCCCCGACCACTTTTGCAGTTTTTTGCACTTTTGTTGTAAACGCACTTCCATTTGACGAGAACTCCGTTAAAGCTAATGACGAACGAGGGAAAAGTCTCGCCGCTAAAATGTTACATAAAGTAGATTGATTTGTGTAAAATGTTTAATGAACACGAGCAACAACAAGTCAACAACGCAACGATTTCCTGGTCAGTCTGAAAACGGCTTTTTAGTCCATGTGGAACTTATTTTCTCTTGAGCTCGTCTGCTCCATGTAAACTACAACAGAAACAAGACGGCGGCGCGTACGGCAACTTCCGGAATAAGGTGAATAGCATTATGAAATGTACTATTAAAGGTCAGAGTGCAGATAAAGTCGTTTCATTTGTACACACAGCTAAACCAAACTGTTTTTAGTCTGGATTTGAACACTGTCAGAGTAGAAGCATGTGTGAAAAGTGTGAAAAACAGGTACCCCAGCTTTAACAAGTAGAACACAGAGATGGCTGGAGGTGGCGTGTATCTGTATTAAATATTACTGGCTGATGGAGTGTTGTGATGTCACATGAATGTAAACGGAAAAAATAAAAAATGATGCACGGCAGTTCACATTCGAATTCTCACTGACCGAGGTATAAATGCTGTAAACACACAGGACCAGTTTCTATCTGTACTGCATTCACAAACACACTCTCATCTGGGGGCAAGGGGTGTGAAGTGTCCTGCCCAAAGGTACAGCGACACAACTGGTATCCCCATCCAAGGACTAACCAGGCCCAACCCGGCTTAGCCCAGATTTTACAGCTAGAGATACAGATTTTGATGCCACAATCGTAATTAAAACACATATTCTACACAATATAACTGTACTTTATTGAATACAATGATGTGGTATTGTACTTTTTATTGTATGCATCAAAGCCTCTCTAAAACTATTCAGGAAATGTCCAATTTGTCTTGTTTATGTGATGTTCTTCAGTAGCAATGCTTTTCAAATGAGTAGGTTTACTGGGTATTGCTTTACTTAAGTTTACATCACCTTTTTTCCTTGATTATGAATTGAATGAATCCTTGTCGAATGAACCTTTATTTGAACAGTATAATGCATTAATCATGCCTGGGAGACGCGCATAAGGAAATAGCTTAAGTGACAACAAAATGCAAGAAACTGTCAATCAAAATATGTATTAAATCTGAACGTGAAGAGTGGAAGAATACCAATTAATGCAGACTCCCCGTTTCCTAATAATCCAAGCGTAAATCTTTCAGAGTCTAATCCCCTAAAACAGAACAAGCTGTAAACTGCACCTGAACGTTTACCTCATTATCCATCTTTAGTCTTAAAAATCTGTCCGTTTCCCGGCCCCGAACGCCTCCCGCCTCCCAGAGCAGCCATTTTATCTGCCGCTCCGTCCCGAGGCCTGTCTCCATGGCTCGATCTCATTTGCAGCTCGGTAGCAGCTTAGCGCCCAGACATATGTGCCATTCATATGATTATCCAAGAGATGGATGTCTTAAGTTTAATTCTGCCCGGCAACAGAGAGGCGCACCGTTGATTAGGGTTCACGCGCCGAATACAAATGAGGGGCAACGGTGAGCACAATAATGGTTATAATCTGTCGTCAGCCCTTGACCGCTCACCTCCGAGTCAACAATGGAGTTTTAATGATGCAGGTGAGGAGCCGTGTTGTGCTAATAAGTCCCTGCAATGTAAATGAGCTGGGATGACGAATACTGTAGATATCTTCTATAGGTCCTTTAAAATGTTGTGTCATCAGGGCATTCAAAATGAAAAAAATGGAGGCAAAATGAAGCAGACTTTGACATTTATTAATTGGGAGCAAATCTAAATGCTGATGATTTTAAGTCTTTGTAACAAAAATAAGCAAGAATTTTGAGTTTTGAGAGTAGAAATGTCAGATAGTTTTTCTTCTATTCCAAAAATGGGGTAAACAATGGTATAAGTACATTTTTCAACTATGATGAGGGTCAACATTTCTGTAAATTCCTAAAAAAAACAACAACAAAAAAACAACAACATCTTTATCAATTTCACTAAGTGTGTGTGATACTCTCCTTTTGAATAAACAATAATATTATTGTACTACAACAGTAAATGTCTCAAATCCAGACTCTGATCTCACTGTGATTTGTCTCAGTAGTTTCCATTTGCCAAAACAATGTTTTTTTTCATATGTTGTGATAATCTGAGGTTAATCCCAGGCTCTCAGTGGAATCACGTCATGTACCACTTCACTTTTGCCTCCAGTTGCCTCCTTTCAGGAATTTAGAATGTATTTACACTTTTAAAGGGTCAATAGATTTAACAAAATTAAACAAACTAATAAAGATACAAAGGGTGAGAGTGTACATTTAAAATGAAATGCATAATAATGTTTGTCCATGTTGATGTAATCCATATTAGCTATATTTCAATGCACTTCCATCTACATCTATAGTTCTCTAATTTTTTAACCCAAGTACCACTAAAGAAAAGATTTGGCTTCTGAGTACCACCAGATCTAAACTGGGTCTATAACTGGACTATTTCATGTCTAAATTAGGGATAAAGCTAGTTTTAACTGGAAATACACCATTGTCACAGAAGTTTAACTAGAAATTTACAAAAAAAGAGCAAAAAATGTGAATAAAATGTACTCTAAACATTACAATTGAAGAGTCCACGTACCATCAGAAGAAGTTTGCGTACTACCAGTGGTACACGTACCGCAGTTTGAGAAACACTGATCTACATCATTGTTTTACTGTAAAACAATAAACGTTTGAAAAAACTGAGTTTGATGAAATAAAGAGTTAGTACAATAGGCTCAATTTTAAGAAAAAAAAAAAAAAGTATTGCAATAGCGATTAGATTTGCAATATATCCATAAAAATGGGATTGTATTTAATCAAATAATTCAAAATGTATTATTAGAGCACATTTAAAAGAGCCAAAGTGTAAACCAACATCAAGCAAAGCAATGAAAACAGCATTAAGAATAGAATGAAATATGCAAAAGAAGTCTTCTAGAGGTCTAAACTAAAGATTTTGCACTTTTCTTTTCAATAACAGGATAGTTTATTAAGATGACATTATTTTAACTAAACAATTGCAGTTTTTGTGATATGATAATTGAACCAACTCAAATTGCAATTTCGATTTGAAGTTAAGAAGCACAAATATGAATGATTTTACCTCAGAACTGCACTAAACTAAAACCATCCGTTAAACTTGCTAATTCGATTTGACCATTTGTAACACTGTTTAATAAAAAAATATGTGGAAAACATTCAATTTCAGGCTTTATCAATGCGTTTGCAGTTGAGAATATGAGTGTAAAATGTTCCTTTGAGTGCGTCGCCTTGAAGTTAATAGGCATCGTGTTTTCATTGTGTTGGAAAAAGCTCAAAACGACTTTCTTCTCCTTTGTTGTTTGTCTCCGATTGTCACACAGGAAGAAAGCTTCACCTTGTGCTTCCCTTTTCTCCCTCTCTCCCTCTTTTTCCTGCTCAAAGACATTTTTCACATTATTACAGGACAGATTGGCAGCGCCGTCATGTGCTTTTTCTATTATTAATGCCGTAAAAGTGGCCAAACGCTACCGGCTAACGTAAACGGATGGCATTTAGACACGGCTGTAACAGGACCCCATTGTGCCATGACATTTCACTTATACAGCGCTCATTTGAATACTGTAGATTTTGCCTTTCTGAGTGGAATTAGGAGACAGAGCGTGGGGCGAACGAGGAATGACAAGGGAAAGTGTGCCGTTTTTGTGTGTAATGGCAATGTCTGAAGTTTTGTTGAAGTTGGTCACTGCAATCAAAACTATACAGTTACTATACAGTTACGATATTTACGATGTTGACAAAAATAAATGTCTCATCGATGATAGAGCTGTACATTGAGGCTGAAACTAAGGATTATTTTAGGAGTCGACTGTCAATGGATTATTTCTATTGACCATTTGGATTTGTAAATACATTTTTATCCAAATAAAGGTTGAAATATGGTGACTGGTGGCTTCTAGATTGAGAATATTTACAAATGAAGTGCAATATTGATGGCTTTTAGATTCTGGAATGTGATAATGTCGTACTTCCATTTGGGGACAGATCACAGTGAACTTTGGCATGGAATTTTAAAAATAAATTCACAAAATTTCAACCTGATCATTTCTGTTGGTGACTAGACCCAAGAACTTGCCATATTACAAAACAACAAAAACAACAACTGTATTTTAACAATATATATTTTAGCTGATTTGTATTAAATGTTTTGTATATTTATTATTGCTGGATAGAGTGTTGTGATGTCTTTTGAAACCCAGCAATAGATGAAAATCTTGAATCATTTCTTTTTTTTGTCTTTTTGATTTAATAATCTGACTATCTTTTTTTTTTTAAGTCTTGGGTACCACTTTATAATAACAACACCTTAATTTGCCTCAACAAAGCATGAACCAAGACTTAATTCAGAATGAACGTTTAGTTTATTAAGCATGATTAAGGCTAAGTAACTACTTAATTAAGGTTAACTTTTAAAGCTTTTTTCATACTTTATTACGGCAGGAATAAGTGTAGTTATTATTAAAAAGTAATTCCAAAACTGGGGTCCAGGGCCATATTTGGTACCAATTTCCACATAAATACGTCTCTTTACAACTTTTTTTAACTTAATTTTAAAAGGAAAAACACAGCATATTATTCTAAATAGAGTGTGAACTGTTACTGGGGGCCCAGAGGAATTTTTGGATCGCTAAGGGGGACTATGGGAAGGGTTATAAAGTATTACCAAGTCTTAGAGTCAGTATATTCCAGAAAATAATGATCAAAACACGATTATTTTAATAGTCAACAATAATCAACATTATCCTGAATGATTGTGGCAGTCCAAATTGAGCAGTTCTAAATGATACCAGACAATATGGAAATCCATCAGAAATGAGCAAAAATGTACCTGAGAACGTCTTGTTTGAGGCTCAAGTGTCAAACATAAAGTGAATGGACAGACAAATTAAACCCGACAGTGAAGAAATATCACTTTAAACCCTTGAATCTTTATTATTGACTCTCATTATTCCACTCATCTCCAAGGCAACAGGTGCAATATGATCAATGTTTCAAGCTGTCGCCCACCTTTACCCTTCTGCCCTCACATATGACAGACACTACTTGCCACTCACGCATTGTGCAATTATGATAATGCAAGGGAACACTGGGATTAAGGTCGGCGCTATTAATTTGACAATTTGATTTGAGAAATGAAAGAGCAACCATCTAAAAGAGGAGGGCAGCGTTAGCACATGGGCCAGCAGAGTTCAAATGTGGAATTAAACCTGCAGGATTAGGGCCAGAATCTGACACTGGCGAGGTTTTAGTCTGGGTCACGAGACGCCGTTTTGGAGCTGTTTCACTCTCCCACTCGTTCAGCTCATAATTTAATCACATATAGCACTGAAACAAAACAACAAGACTGTAATGGAATAGAGAGGACAATGCTTTTAGGCCCAATCATCCAACCGTGAACCTGGTTTGATATAAACAGCCTCGGTGAGTATAATAGGACCCAAATATCAAACATTTAGCATAACACTCTTTGGAGGAGGTTGATAAAGCACAAAAAACTTGAGTATTCAAAGCAGTAAATAGTAAAATACATAGTAGTATGCAGTATAAAGTAACACGTATGCAGCATATAAGTATGTGGAAATTAGAGATGTAATCCTTTAGTCGTTTAGTCGATTAATCGGTCGATGGTGTCTTAGTCGATCAACATTTTTATTAGTCGATTAGTGATTTTATTTGTATTCAACACATTTACGTAGCAAAAACATCAAAAATGAGAAGATCTGGGAGTGAGTCAGCTGAAGATTGTGGAGTAAATCTGTAGCTTTAACATATAAATGCACTGTTTACTAATATTTTTCTGCATAAATTGTTATTTTTGCATGAACTCCTGTGTGGTTGTGGTCTTTTGAGTGCAGTTTGGGTCAGATACAGAGAGATACTTAACAGTTGAGATAAATTTTTGCCACACACCCTTTCAGTCGACTAATCGGTCGATGGGGCAGGTCTTTAAATTATTTTTTAGCTGTTTAGTGTGGTATGTATTAACTACCACCTTTTAATCTTTTATGTATACTTGAATGTGTTTTTTTTTTTTTTTTTTTTTTATGTATGTATGAATGTGAGCAACGGACAGCAATGCAATTTCCTTCGGGATTAATAAAGTATTTATCTAATCTAATCTAATCTTTAGTCGACCAAGAGTTTCTTTATTCGACTACAGCCCTAGTGGAAATAGTTATATCTGATTGTTAATACAAAAATTGAACCAGCTCATGTTGTAATCTTACAAAGTAACATTTCTGCATCTGTCTAGTGCCTAAACCTCACCCAATACATCAAAAGACACATTTTATCACATTTCTTTTAGAATGCCAAAATATTCTCAAGATCAAGATCATCAAGATATTCATTTTTGGTTGTATCGATCATCCTTATGCACCAATAGGTCTGCAACTAACAACTATTTTAATATTCGACTAGTCCTGCCATTATTATCTATTGTACACTGAGACTTTTTAAGTACGTTATCGACCAAATAAAAGTTCAAATATGGTGACCGGAGGCTTCTAAATTCTGGAAAGTTGCAAATACAAAGTTGCAAAAATTTTTTTTTTTAAATTGCGAAAAATCAGAAACTGTTCGTTAGTTTTTGAGATATTGATTTAATAATGCCACTGTCTTTGTATAGTCCAGATTATCAACATAAACTCATTCTGTTTGTCACATTTCAAAACATTAATCAGGTACCGCACCTTTAAAGTCTACATGACATTTTTCTAAATATGACTTAGTTTGGTGGGAGGGCATCTGTGGCAATGATTTACTATAGTTTTTTTGCAGTTTGTGAAGACATTATAAAAATAGAAGTTTAAACATACAGGAAGTAGTGCTGATTTCTAGAACGGAATCCCTCTGTGATGTCATCAAAAAGTGACATTGAAAATACCAAGACAATTTACAGACAACTGACACAACGTTTTGACAGTTTGAAAAAATCATTCAACAAAATAAAGTTGTTATCAGGTATAATCATTTGTCAAATCATAACTACTGTGTAATTTATGTGGATTTTGGCCCTTGTTTTCAAAATGGTTGCTAGGTAACAGTTGTGGAATCACCTCTATGTCTGTCCTATTTGCTGCCTATGTCCAAACAGTAAGTAACATCTTAAACTTTACAAAAACTGTCAAACTGGGGCCAAACAGGCAAAATGTTTAGTAAAACCTTATATATAATCATGTTCGCTCAGTTTTAGTGAAATAATGTTGTCAAACCTGTCATAGACTCTAAGTTAATGTGCACTTAAAAGCCATAAAGTTCAGGACAGAGCTTCGCAAAATATACATATCATAATCAAATTGCAATATCAGTTGGTGCAATTATCAAATCATAAAGAAAAATCTTGTTGTGCCTGCATTTTAGACGTCTACAAACATGTTCTGAAATGCACTGGATCAGTTCAGATTTCTGTTTTTTCTCAAACGTTAGAGCTCCTGGTCGTGTGAACAGACTCCTTTTTAAACACATATTGCAAACAGCTGCCAGAAAAATCGCAATTAGATTTCCAAGTTCAGGACACACGAGACCCGGGAAGCTGATCCAAGCGAAAAGTGTCAGACCATTTCACAGACCGATGTTCTTCAGAGAGTCCAAGCGGGAGGAGATGAAGCCAGGTGTTATTTTTAGGGGCACTCTAACAAGACGAGAGAGACCGTACACTCAAAGGAAAAGTGCCTGGAAAACTATAAAGCAAATATACAGTTGTACACTAGAGTAACGTTCAACCATATTCTAACTCCTCCAGGACGGCACATACCAAGGACAGCAGTCAATTAGACACAAGCACGCAGAGGATTTCCATGAATTGCCTTTGGAAGTGCAATTTTTATTTGTCTCAGTAGAATAACCCACTTAGAAAGAAGTTAGATGGTCATGCATGGAGCACGAACACAAACATGTACGAAAAAGCAAGTATTGACAAAGAGTTTGGGGTGGAAATCGGCTGGATGTAGACAAAAAAGGAATGTATATAAATTGCAAATAGGACAGAAAATGCTATATGTTTAGGACTGCACTGTGAGGAAACAATCAATTTGGATAATTATGTTGATCATGGATTTCAGAATGCTAGTCCCTGTCCACGGAGAAATGCTAAATTTAATATCATCATGGCATAATATCGTCTTTATTTCTTTTTATACTCACAATCTGAAAAAAACTTTTATTTAAAGGTGCGCTGAGGTTTTTTTTGCCTGATTTGTTTTGAAGTACAGCATTAAACGTACATATATTCGTAGACCGGGAACTCCTCATCTGCCTGGAGGAACTCTCTCTACACTAGATTAACTGTTCCTCATCTGCCTGGAAGAACTCTCTCTACACTGGATGAACTGTTCTTCATTTGCCTGGAGGAACTCTCTCTACACTAGATGAACTGTTCCTCATCTGCCTGGAGGAACTCTCTCTACACTGGATGAACTGTTCCTCATTTGCCTGGAGGAACTCTCTCTACACTAGATTAACTGTTCCTCATCTGCCTGGAGGAACTCTCTCTACACTTGATGAACTGTTCCTCATCTGCCTGGAGGAACTCTCTCTACACTGGATGAACTGTTCCTCATTTGCCTGGAGGAACTCTCTCTACACCTGATGAACTGTTCCTCATCTGCCTGGAGGAACTCTCTCTACACTAGATGAACTGTTCCTCATCTGCCTGGAGGAACTCTCTCTACACCTGATGAACTGTTCCTCATCTGCCTGGAGGAACTCTCTCTACACTAGATGAACTGTTCCTCATCTGCCTGGAGGAACTCTCTCTACACTAGATGAACTGTTCCTCATCTGCCTGGAGGAACTCTCTCTACACTGGATGAATTGTTCCTCATTTGCCTGGGAGTAGGAACTCTCTCTACACTAGATGAACTGTTCCTCATCTGCCTGGAGGAACTCTCTCTACACTAGATGAACTGTTCCTCATCTGCCTGGAGGAACTCTCTCTACACTGGATGAATTGTTCCTCATTTGCCTGGAGGAACTCTCTCTACACTAGATTAACTGTTCCTTATTTGTCTGGAGGAACTCTCTCTACACTAGATGAACTGTTCCTCATTTGCCTGGAGGAACTCTCTCTACACTTGATGAACTGTTCCTCATCTGCCTGGAGGAACTCTCTCTACACTAGATGAACTGTTCCTCATCTGCCTGCCAAAAATACATCGAAAAACATGTATTCTTAATATGAGTGAGCTCACCTCTCCATAGATCTGACCTTTTGAATGGCCTCCTAATGCCCAAGGAGATAGATTAGAGAGAGATTATGTCATTCTACAGAACATTCCAGGCAAAGCAATATTATCTCCATGGAGACAAGCAGGTAGCGCACCCTCCACCAGAAAAGTTACATAGTGCACCTTTAAATCAGTATCCGTTGCCAACATGATTCTCAAGTTGACTTTGTTTATGATTATTCTGAACACACACATGAAAATTAGACGCAATGTTTAGTCATTTCTGTCCTGACTGTTAGTGTCATATTAACTTTTAGCATTCAGACATTTAATTATACTTAGCAGGTCACATAGAGGAAGAAGAATGGTGAAGTATTAGACAACCAGAATAAAAGAATGTCAGGATGACCATAACAGCAAAAACTCAATAAACCTTGACATTTCTCCACCCAGGTTTTGTCATTTTGATCCCTGTCATGAAACACATTGGTATCTTTTGAAAACAACGTAATTGTCCGGTCCCTGGTGACCTGCGCTCCTCTGTGTGTCGCTGCAGCATTCTGTTGTGTAGGTCTCGCGGCCGCACTACCGGGAGCTAATAAACACCTTGTCAGTGTCAGCTTCACACCCTTGATGAGCGTCTAAGGGAGCTGTGCACTCCAAACGTCATCCGGAACGCCATTATCCGCGGTCACTCTGCTCATTTAGCTCTTTGTGAGGAGACAAGCCTGCTGCCATCCGTCTCTTCATGCAATAACTTCCATGCCATTATCACCATCGCGCTCCCCTCGGGTCGCACAGGCCCGAGTGATACGGATGAGCATGACCTTTACCAGGTTTAGATCACAAATGTTGGGTAGATCAGTGCTACTTGACCACGAAGTGAAGGAAAAGTCTAGAGAATTGTCAATTGTAGAAGAGTTCTTATAAAAAAGGAATCAATGTTACCTCCGAAAAGAATTCTGAGTTTCAAGTTTCATTATTACTGGACTAAAATGAGCCAAAGCAAGGACTAACACAGACAAGTCTAAGGTGGTGGAAAATCTTTGTGGAGTAAAATCTTTGGGTATCTGTACTTTCCCTAGTCATTTTTACAGCAGATACTTTTTCTTTTGAGAGCACGTATCTGAACTCTCTACTCCATAACATCTTTGAACTGAGCTGAAAAATAGAAAGTGCATTTCATATTGTTTTAGGGGTTATTTTTAGCACGTGCATGGTGAAATTCTGCATAAAAGCTCCAGCTAACAGTAAATATACACTTACGATTCACTATAAAAAATAAGAAATTGATTTTAATTGCTTCTGTTGACCAAAAATAGCACAATTCTTTGATGCTCTGGGACAGTTATGCATGTACTTAATTCCTGTGAATGTTGGTTAATCTGCTCCTCTATCATAGACCAATGTCTGTTCTGTGAGTTCTTCATTTCAATATTATTGTTTGAGGACCCCAAACCTCCACACATCAGAGTATTCATCATTTAAATATAAAAATGTAAATACTAATGAATAAATGGCCAACTTTTCTAGAGATCCTGAGGCACTTTTTCTTCCCAGTCCACCTCTGATTATTGAACAGTGTCTGTCAAACGGTGAGCCACAACCAAAATCTTGTTTAGCACCATTAAATGCTTAGAATTGGCCTTGCACACACCAGACTGATATGTGTACCACTTTGAATTGAGTTCTATAATACATCATCAATCTGAAAAGGCAGAACATCGAGATGATTGGTCAAAGCAAAACCAGGAACAAAATCAAACTTTTGCATGATCCAGTTGAGAGAATTGACATCTTTTCATGTATAAATGAACAAAGCCTGTCTCTGTGCACTTGACAAAAAAGAAAATCCTCTGTATTTCTGCCATAAATAGGTTGGAGTACGTGCGTCGGCTTCACCGCGTTTGTTTTGGTTTGTTTAGACGCTTCTTGTTGACCTGTCATTGGTCCAATCTCGTTCCAACTGCTGGGCCGGCTCCAATCATAACAGCGGGTGCTTGACAAGATGGATTCTCACGAGTTTGTCAATTCATCTCGCTGTTAAGGAGCAGGCGAAACCAACACTGAACCAGGAATAAACCAGATCCAAAACCATGTCTAAAATACAACTAAACCAGCACCAGAACTTAAAAAACCAAGACTAAACCAGCAGCATCTAGACTCTACAACTAAAACACGCCATTTTCACCTCACATCTGACGTCTCTGAGCCCTCGCAGCTTATGACACATCTCTATCACCAAATATTCAAATCACACTCCTCTTCCTCCTTCCTCCTGCTGCTGCCGCCGCGATTGAATTACAAACAAATGCAAAGACGCAGGCCGTCGTCGGAACATAATGCCGTTATGAAAAGCATGATTTTCCTGTGACATCCGATCGCACCGAAATATATCTCTCCCACTACCCACTATAAGGCCCTGTGCTTATTGCAAACATTGATCACCATGTTGTAATTCGATAGAAAATGTCAAAAGCAGCGAGGAGGAGGGAATCGAGGAGGAGGGAGAAGCAGGGATGTGTGTAGTGAGGGCTGGGGCAGGGCACAGAGGTGAAATGTATTGACATAAAGGAGATGGTCAAGGTCGGTCGAGATGCATTTGTTTAATTAATGAAACCTGGTGTGGTGCACCCAGGAATAGACCAACAACATCTCATAGGGTTAGTTATGACCAATGAAGGACTGGATTAACAAAAGAAAGACGACAAGGACAAGGATACATTCACACAAAATAAACACAGTGCAAACTGAGAGTAAACCTGGACCAGAACAGGACTACACCAAGTCGACATCAGGACTAAAAAGGGCTCAAATCAGGACCAGTGTGAACTAAAGCTCAAACTAACAATTATTTTAGTTCAATTGATGGTTGCAAGGAACAAGGAACACGTTTTTGTCGCCTTAGGAATATTTTTCTTGGACTTTTTGGTGTCTCGATAGAGTAAAGTGCATTATTGTTTTAAATTGTTCATTCCTTTTGACATTCTGATTTGAAAACGCCACTGTCTTTGTTATAAAATGTGTTTTAGCATGTGTTTTAGAGTCTGCATAGGGCAGAGAATGAGTAATATTAGAACAACATGATTACAGTCGACTAGTTAAAATTATTCGAAGAAAAAGAAACACAGTATTATCAAATGTTCCCGGGCGAACATCTGATAAGAGACACGTCACATCCTTCACACGTCGCCTCTGACGAAGGCGGAAGTCCTCACGTCAAAACACAGTATTATTTGTGCTATTCCAAACTCTGGATAATTGGAATGAATCGATTGTGTCAACGTGTCAATTTTAAAAATGAAAATGACAGTAAATTATCTGGTAAGTGATCAAATACATATATCAGCCTGTAATTTCCAAACACAATTGCCAGTTCAGTGCTCATATTAAGAAATACATAGCATTTATTTCATGATTGAAATAGCATTGATGATTAATGGCTACATGGAAAAGTGTACACACCAAGCTAATTTCATTTTTCCAGTTATCTTTTTCTATTGCAAATTTCAAGAGTTTGGAGAGGCTTTCGAAATGTTCTTAGCTGACGTTAATTATTAAAAAGATATCATTATAAACCTATTCATTACATTGCTTCCAAGTGTTTAATTTTAAAGTAGAGTTATGCCCTCTTGGCCGCTCCAAACCTCTTGCATTAACCGAAGCACATTCCTGGCAGACACTGAGGAGATAAAGGAGAATTTGAAATCAGCGTTCAGATCTGAAAATGGTCACCTTACGCCTCCCGTGCCACACCCTTCCCCCTGAAATATCTCCCGTAGAATCAGCGATCTGTCATTCGGGATGGCCTGTCAAGATAGGGTTCTCTCTGCCCCTCTCTTCTCCTCGTTCTCCTGCTGCTGCCATAGCTCGTGTCGGCCGGCTCCCTCTGGCTATTTATAACCAATACAGCTACAGCACTTAATGAATATCCGCAGGCACAGCAAAGACAGTAGCCTGCGATACTCAGGGCGGTGGGCTGCTACTGTTTTTATATGAGAGGACAGGGCCAGACCAATAAAACACAACCATTGGGGAAGCTCCGGGTGGTGTGATAGACCATACAGACCCAATATACGGATAGGGATGAGTGCACAAGTTCAAACTCAACACTAATTAAATGGTTCAATAGTTGATTTCGATACTACAATGATAAAAAACACTCTGCTTAGGCATGTCAAGTAAACAGTATTAGTTTCTTGCACAAATACCTTGTCAAATTTGGGACTAAATTGGGTATGAACACTACAGGGGACTACAGATGTGTTCACACTTGCACAGTTATGACATAAAACTGGGAGTAAACCCAAAACTAGACCTGGACTAGATCCAGACTAAACAAGGACTGGAACAGTATCGAACCAAGTCAACATCACAACTAAAATAGGCTCAATTTAGGACAAAATTAAGTGTAAATGCACCTTAAATCTGGACTAGACGAGGATGAACCAGGACTAAAACAGGACCAAAGCAAATCCACGTCAGGACAAACTGGGCCCAAACCAGGACCAAACCAGGACAAGTATGGATGCAGCCTAAGAGTAGTATAATATAGATTAAGACCACTCAACTATTCGACTAAGGCCCACTTTTGTCTTATTTTTGTATTGATCATTGTTAAAAATTGTATCTAGATTGTTATAGTATCTCAGTATCTTTACTTTATTAGTCTGTAACAATGAAAAAGTGGAGTGGAGTTTATACTTGCTATCTAAATGGTTTAATTATGTTTAGGTATTGTGGTTAAATTCAGTATTTCATGTGGAAATATTTACTTCAGGTTTACTTCCCATTCTTAGTACTGTATTTGTTATAGTTTTCAATGTACTCTGATTCAGTTCCAAATGGTTTTGCCTTGATCTTACGTTTGTTTGTTTTTTTTCTACTTGGTTATTTGTAATAGTTTTCAATGTATTCTGATTTATTTCCAACTGGTTTTGCCCTGATCTTACGTTTGTTTTGTTTCTTCCTACTTGGTATTTTTATTCTGTTCTACATATCTGATCCAGCCACCGTTTCGTCTACTGCTGGTTTAGCTATATTTACTTGTCACATTTTGGGTTCAGTCTTCTTGAAAGCCAATCATTTTGGGATATTTTATTCATGCACAGAATCCTGGTGTCGTCTTTTGACTTGTGTGTGTTTGCGAAGTTGGGTTAAATCCCCAGCTCCATCTTGGAAACGAGTCAATGTAATCCCTCATTCATCCTGGAGTGGTCCATGGTAAAGGTTACAAAAGTAGGAATCTGGACTCTGTTTTAGAAATCAAGACGTCTCCACTTCCATCCCAACGTCATTTTCATTCTGGTTTGACTACATTTGAGACCTTTTGTACCTTGGATTATTCACCCATTTTATGCACAATACAGTGTCACAGTGTCACAAGGGTCTTAACAGTTGTATATAATCTGCAGTATCCGTCCATCGTCTTGTCTTGTATTTAGCTCATTTTAATCACAGTTGTGTTTTGCATTAGTCGTGTTGTGTCTTTGGATTTGACTTTGGCCTGGTCTGCCTCAGATCTAGTTCACTGGTCCTGCTTTAATCCTGACTTAATCCCCCTTCAGTCAAATGGATTTACACCTGGCTGTTAGTTACATTTAACCGACAGTTTCTCCTGCACTTTACCATATCGTGCGTACATGTATCGATAGTTATGCGTGCTCCTTTACCACGGCACAAACTTGATGGTAGATAGGAGCCTATATACAGCATCTTTTCACTGAGTCCAACACATTGCAGCAGTGAAAAAGGACTCGTGTTGCCCATTTAACAGATAGCCATCTTTGCAGTTGCATAAAATGGCAAATGGGGAGGATCAGGGCTCTGCTTTGCACAGAAAAATGAGAAATGTTGCCACAGTAGCAGAGAAGCCTGGATAATGGGTAAAAGGGAGGCTAGATTGAGATAACACATATCCATCCTCTTTCTCCCGTCTCCATCCTACGACATAACACCCCACACTCGCTCTCCAGCACATTCACGGGACAATTAAATTTGATTAATGGCTTTTAAACCCCTTACTTGCCCGTCCAGACGCAACACACACACGCACACAGACGGCAGAACGACTTGAAAAGGCGATTACAGGCTGTCAAAACGATAACAAATCTCTGAAATTAATTTGGAGCCGGATTTTTTTCTTCTTTTTACCTGCAGAGGACGCGCCTCGCCTTGACTTGCCACACACACGCACACATTCGCAAACAGAGACAATTTGCGTCCCTGTCCCGCAAAACCGCCACTGAAATGGAAGGTTTGGAGATTTCGCTGCGTAAAAAGACACCACCACAACTACGATGCGCACACGGATCTGGTTCTGAAGTGTCCCCGAACGCGTAATCTACACGGCAACGTCAAAGCAGGCAAGGCATTTTTACGCATTTCCAAAAACGAAGCTGTTAGTGAAAGTCTGCGTGTTCCCGGAGCCTAACCAGACACAACTCACCTGCTGTAGCCCTCCTCACTGCTGCCGAGCATCCTTTCGCATATCTCCGCGACGGCAACTCCCAGCCAGCAGCAGCAGCAAGCAGCCAACGACAGACACTTCAATAGAGATCTCAAGTCCCTCTCCTCAAGAGCAAAAGAAAAAACGCCTCTCAAAAACCAGAAAAAAAGCCAGCGAGAAGAAGCAAAAAAGCCCACCAAGGTGAAGACGAAACAAAATCCTCAATTAGTAGTTTCTTTGGGCGAGATTGCGCACGGACGGATGGATGCGTCGCGATGTCCTGTGAACTCCGCAAAAAACGCGCAGGGAATGCAAATGGCAGCAGGTAGAAAGCGACCGGAGAGAGAAAGAGAGAGAGATATATAGACTCCCACGCACGTTCCCGAAGGCGAAGGCAGCGGCAGCAGCAGCAGCGGCGGCGCGCAGTTGTGGCTCCTCGATGCGGGTCCGTTCACTGCGAGGCTGCTTCTGCTTCTGTCGTCAGGCGCAGCAGAGGCGATCCGCGCGGCGAGGGGCGGTGGAGGGGAGAGGAAGGAGGGAGGGAGAGATGATCATCGCACTCGGGCCGATGTCGTACACTCGCATGCACGCGTGGAGCCGTCACTCACTCGCGCGCATATGTGTCTAATCACAACACGGGCGTTGATCGAGCACTGCGCTTTTTTGTCCGCCGTGACGCCCAAGTTTTGCTTTTTACGCGCGGGCGAAACGTCTCCTGGCGCGCTCCTGGCGTGGAAGTGACGGAGAAATGTAAAAGTAGGACTGCGTGGCGAGATCTGGTGAAGAAATGGCATCGGGTTTGGAGTGTCTGTGAGAGGGGAAAGGGAGGAAAAGGGAACGGGAAGCGGTGTTTTCGCGCGCGTCCGCCTGGTGGCACTGTCAGCCTCGTTATGCGCGCGTACAGTGGAGCCGCGCGTTTGCGTGCAGGAGGCGCAGAGGCAGGGCGGTGTGGTCTGTCTCTGATACACAGGCTCATCTCAAGTGATTTCTAAAGAGGAAGGAGCTGAAGGATGCAGCAGCCGCGAATCACGATCTCAAAGGTTCGTGAAAGCAGCGTGGATACAGAACTGTTTCATAAGCACGCGTTTCTTTTGGCTCATCCTAAACCCTGTGTGGTGTTGTCACGAAGCTAACATTTCAAACTCGGTTTTGAGGGAAGGAATGGGCTCAGTACTCTTTTCACTGTCGACATTTTGTAGTTCTTTATTTATGTTACCGTGTGGTTGACAGACTAGTTCTGATAAAGCTCAAACTAAGATAAAAGAATGTTCAGAAAAGGTCAAATGTTCTGTTGTTTTTGTGATTTTTTTTTAGCATTGATACTCGCTCAAATGAATAACTATTTGCAATACTAGTTAGTGTATCTGATATTTGATACTTTTACAACCATACTGTGTTCTCCTTTCAGTTTGATCGAAAAAAACTACAGCTTACGTTCTAACTATCAACTCTGTATGTTTGTTGTATTTTATTTTATATTTTAATTTAAAGTTTAAATGCCTTTAATACATTCTATGGAAAACTACAGCATACGTTATATTATTGTACATTTCGTCCAACATGATCAATTGTTTTATTGCAATCACAGGTCGTTTGTTGTTTGTTTAAAGTGTTTTTCTTGTACATTTTAGAACTGTCATGTGGCTTTAATCACATGATCTGTAAGCACTGAAGCGGCCTGTGCTCTTGAGCATACTTCAAGTTCAAATGTGTTGGGTTTTTGGAAAATGATAATACCAGACGTGCCTGGGATTTCTCTCTTTTCTTCGTGAGCTGCTATTTTATCACAATCCAGAAGTGCACCTTTTTAACTTTCAAAATCCGGCCTCTTTTCGTCTTTATACTTTTGTGTCATATTACTTGGTGTGAGAAGAATATAATAATATGAATGGAAGAACCGAAAAGGCTCGTAGAAAGTATTCCTTTTGCTAATGGTCTTCACAAATATCTATATAGGTTTGAAAATCAGTTAACGTAGTTTTAAAGGACACATATTATGCATTATTTGTTTTGTTTTTGGCCCTTGAGGATCTTAGCTTTGGCACATTATGTTTGAGAACTTAAAATAAAGTATTTATTGAAAACAACACATTATTTTTACTACTGAGGAGTTCCCTCATCTGGATTTGTGTTGCACTCCATTTTCTGGCCTCAGAGGGCATTACCATGGGGAAATAAACAAAAGATAGCTTGCTCAAACATACTAAAGCAGGACTATTCAACCTAAGGTCCGGGGACCAAATTAGGCCCTCCAAGGGATGTGATCTGGCCCTCAACCCAATTTCCAAAAATATAGAAAATACTTTATCTTCTGTTAATGGTTTAGTCCTGGTTTTGTATTGGTTTAGTCCTGGTCCAGTTCTGGTTCAGTCCTGGTTTAGTCCTGGTCCAGTCCTGGTTCAGTCCTGGTCCAGTCCTGGTTCAGTCCTGGTTCAGTACTGGTTTAAGTCCTGGTCCAGTCCTGGTTCAGTCCTGGTCCAGTCCTGGTTTAGTCCTGGTTCAGTCCTTGTTCAGTACTGGTTTTCCTGGTCCAGTCCTGGTCCAGTCCTGGTTTAGTCCTGGTTCAGTCCTGGTCCAGTCCTGGTTCAGTCCTGGTCCTGTCCTGGTTTAAGTCCTGGTCCAGTCCTGGTTCAGTCCTGGTCCAGTCCTGGTTCAGTCCTGGTTCAGTACTGGTTTAAGTCCTGGTCCAGTCCTGGTTCAGTCCTGGTCCAGTCCTGGTTTAGTCCTGGTTCAGTCCTTGTTCAGTACTGGTTTAAGTCCTGGTCCAGTCCTGGTTCAGTCCTGGTCCAGTCCTGGTTTAGTCCTGGTTCAGTCCTGGTCCAGTCCTGGTTTAAGTCCTGGTCCAGTCCTGGTTTAAGTCCTGGTCCAGTCCTGGTCCAGTCCTGGTTTAGTCCTGGTTCAGTCCTGGTTCAGTCCTGGTCCAGTCCTGGTTTAGTCCTGGTTCAGTCCTGGTTTAAGTCCTGGTTCAGTCCTGGTCCAGTCCTGGTTTAAGTCCTGGTCCAGTCCTGGTTTAAGTCCTGGTCCAGTCCTGGTCCAGTCCTGGTTTAGTCCTGGTTCAGTCCTGGTCCTGTCCTGGTTCAGTCCTGGTTTAGTCCTGGTTCAGTCCTGGTTCAGTCCTGGTTCAGTCCTGGTTCAGTCCTGGTTCAGTCCTGGTCTAGTCCTGGTTCAGTCCTGGTTCAGTCCTGGTCTAGTCCTGGTTCAGTCCTGGATTAGACCTGGTTCAGTCCTGGTTTAGACCTGGATTAGACCTGATTTACTTCTAAACCCGGTTTAGTAAATCCTGGCTCAGTTGTGGATTGTCAGTTTTGCAGATGTTGTTAAAGCCTTTCGTATTACATTATTTTGTTGCCGCTGTTGGACACATTTCTGGCCCAGAGGACAAAACCATCCAAAACATCTGTCTCTCTGTGAAATAAAGCTGAATTGCCCTGTACTAATGTAAATTGAAATAAAAGCGAAGAGACAGCAATGCACATGCGTTTAGCGTTGATCTATGGACTAAAAGACGGCACTAGAGCCTTCCAGATGTCAACCTTTGGTGTCACAAATCTGGGGAATTTGAAACCAAGTGTTTTGTGAGGCTCAGAGAAAGAGCAGAGAAGATGACCTTAATGAAACAAGAATGAATGAAGCAAAATACAACTCCAGGCATAGTTTTGATGAGGGAATGTTACAACATGCCAGTGTGGCCAAAACCCTTCTCATTTCCACAAACTGAAAAACAAATCTTTTCTGTGCAAACCAATGTCACTATAATCTATATATTCACATTGTACACAATCCTGGGGACAATTAGTTCCTGTTCACTAGCTTTACTTTTACATGTGTTTCAGTGAATTCTTCAAAGGCCTTGTATAATCACTTCCCATAGATTGCATTGATTTGGCCAACCTACAGTCTCATGGACACTGGTTAAAACGAAGCCAATATGGAGCTGCACGAGGTTAACGACCAGGATTATCTATTGTGCACTTTGTCTGTACGGAAAGTATTCGATTTCTAGAGAAGAGAGAAAGGACTAGTAATGCTTTTCACTGCACATAATTACCTTGTGTGGTTTACTCAGGCCACACAAGATCAACTACTGACAGACTATAATGCAAGTAATCACATTTACAGGTGTCAGGCAAATATCTGATGCTCCTTTGGATATTTTAACGATGATGGTATTTTAATATTATTGCAATCCATCAGAAATCTGCTAAAACATGCATGTGAACGGGGATCAAGTATTGCTAAATTAAATAACCACAAAAGTGCAGAAATATCACCGAAATTACAGATAGATTGACAGTTAGATTGTCAAAAACAACAAGAAGAATCCCTAACCTCTCAGGAGACAATACCCTTCCACAGCTCCGAGATAAAGCAGATGGCACTATATCCAACATTGTTCAATAATAAAATCACTATATTTTCAGAATTATTCCGACGGCGCATACATTTATACATTAGGTTTCTCAAAACAGCTTGCAGTGTTGATTCTAGAGGACACAAACAGTTCACTGGCTCTGGTCCATCTGGGCCTTTTTAACAGAAGAGTATCACTGCTATACTTCCAGCCTCTGTTGGCTAGATTTTTTACAGTATTTAACAAAATATCAGCATTATTGAGCCTATGCATAGGCAGTCACTATTTGTTCTTGTATTTTCCTGTTTTTCGGCACGTTTCACAGGCCACAGTTTTTAAATTATTTTATTTTTTTTTTCCATTTTTCAATAGTTCCTAGTCTTCTAATGTCTGCTATTACTTTTGGTACATGTACCTTTTGTAGTTTTTTTCATAATTTGCCGAGCAGTTTTTCCCTATCTTTTACAGTGGGAGCCTTTCTGTTGGTCCTCTACAGGAAAGTTTGGTGTTTAAACTGTTTTTGGCAGGTGCACGGTGGCAGAGCGGCTAGAGCTTCTGCCTAGTGGGGTTCGAATCCCGGACCATACCAACATCACATGAATTCAATTGCGCAGTCACTCGCAATAGCTTCAGCTATTGCAGCAGCATCTAGTTATGATTATTACAGACAGCATACGCCACATTCTGACTTTGCATGGTGTGTAGTATAAGGAGGGTCAAAAGACAGGGGCATGTCTGGGACATGTTATCTGAACTGCTTTCTACCTGTGGCCCATCGAGGCAACTGTTGTTGTGATTTTGGGCATTATAAAAATAAATTGATTTGATTTGATTTGAAATTGAAGTTAAGGACTACCTGTAGACTAGGAGCTAGCTATGGCTCCTGAGACGCTGCAGACTTTATACACCAAATGTGGCGGAATAAATACTGCTGAAACGCTTCCAGATAATGACCCGTCTCATCACCAAACTGCGAGAAGAGTGAGGCTTAGACGAGAGCTTTTACTGTTGTGTCTCCAGAGCTGACTCCTCTGTGATCTAAGACACGCCTACCACTTTTTGAACGTCCTCCACAAACAAAAACAACAGCCAAGCCTGTAGTTTAGTTTTGTACAAACATTTTCACAAATAGATGTGATTATTGTCTTAGTTTGTACGTTCACAGGCCTGTTTCAGTCTTTTAAAATGTGAACTTAGAACAGAATCCTATAATGAAAACATAAACGGCAAATCTAATCGCAATCATGATACTTCGTGACACGCCGGTAAACTCGTAATTAGATGCATTTCCCAAATCATTCAGCCCTACTAAGGCGACAATAAAAAGTAGAGGCAGTCATGAGGGTGAACGCAGCAGCGGTTCACCCCTCCCTCTGTTCATTTGCACGTATATTATCATTAATGTTTCACTTTATACTTTCCGTGCACACACTATTTACAGAACAATACACGTTAAACAACAATAAAAACCATTAGGGCCCTGAATAGTCCTGCAGCTGTGTTCCCTGCCATCTCACCACACTGGCTTATTGTGTAGGTATTATTTTGGCACATTACCGCAGACTCCGAGGACCAAGTGCACTGTAATAACCTCCGCACACTGAGCCAAATGGTATAATTAAGCAGGAAATCCAACTGAGTGCTTTGCGACGAATGCATTTGATTTAATTTATGTTGCAGTAAATGCATAAGTGCTTTAATTTCAATTAGCCCGTTACGTGCCCCTACAAGATAATTACATATATTATAGTTTGTTTACCCTGTGAAGGCACTCTATTGATTCTATTAAAGCTAAATGTTAGTCTTATCTTGTCATATTCATTTCCAACTCCTGTTATGCAGAGTACACAGCCAACTCTACAGCTCTTATAATGCAGCGATACTATTTATTTGTTGTTTTGAAAGTTACTTGGCACAAGGTCTTTTAATTAAAATAAGTATAGGATATACAATTCTTGATTAAAACGATGTAGCTATACTATACTAAAGCTGATGTTTACTATAATTCACATTTATTGGCGGTGGTCTTCACACAAGTTGCATCTGACTACATTTTATTGCGCTAAAGCATAAAGTACTTGAAAAGAGTTTCCGTGTCATGACTTCAGCGCATTTGGTGTTGACTTTCACAACTGTCCGTGTAGAGTTCACATGTTCCCGAGGTCTAGATGGATTTCACTCTCCACTGTCAACCTGAAACACATCCTCCAGACCAAGATCCAGGCTCAAGAGCTGAAGATGTGTCATTGGATGTTTAGGATCACGGGGATATGAACGTTTGCAATGTCTAAAGTCTATGTGACAGGTTAGACCACACATTTCACTAAAATGTAGTGAAGATGATTATATTTAAGATTTTACTAACCTATTTGTTCCCAGTTTGACAGTTTTTGTAATGTTTTATAATTCTACAGCTGTTACCTAGCAACTATTTTGAAAACAAGGGCTAAAATCGATATAAATTACACAATAGTCATGATTTGATAAATAATAATAACTGATAATACCTTTATTTAATTGAATGACTGTCAGAAACGTGTCAGTTTCTGTAAATTGTGTCTGCATTTACAATGGTGCGTCGCTTTTTGATGACATCACAGAGGGATTCAGTTTTAGAACTCAGCACTATTTCCTGTAAATTTAAACTTTTATTTTTCACTTCACAAATATAAAACTATGATAAGTATTTACCACAGGTGCCCTCGCATCCAAACTAAGTCATAATTAGAAAAACATTAGAACCTTCATACAGACTTTCACTATATCTGATCTAAATTGTACGAAGTATTTAGTACAAAATACAAGCAAACTTTTATTTTTTTATTTCTGATTTGAAATAATACATTGCCTCTCTAAAAGAAGGAACATAAAAAATTCAGTTATCTATCGTCAGAATTGTGATTATTTGGGGTGAAGGATGTAATAAATCAAATCAATTTATTTTTATAATGCCCAAAATCACAACAACAGTTGCCTCAATGGGCCACAGGTAAAAGAAGTTCAGATAACTGTCCCAGAATGCCCCTGTCCTTTGACCCTCCTTCGCGGCGAGGAAAAACTACAAAAAACCCCATGGGAAAAAGTAGAAAAGTAGAAACCTCGGGGAGAACCACAGTGAAGGAGAGATCCTACTCCCACGGACGGACAGGCTGCAGATGAACTAGGACTGACATCCACTTGGACTGAACCAGAACCACTCAAGAGGGAGTTCGTCCAGGCAGACGAGGTGTGGCTAATCCAACAAACAATAAACAAATGTTGTGCGGTCAACATTTATGAGCTATTGTCCAGTAAAACATAAAAAAGTGTGTCATTATCTCCTGTTACACTAAGTCATCCTCAGTGTCATCACAACTCTGCTGACGACACCATCTAAAACTGCTGTTCACAATTAGAGCAAGCTGTATAGTATTCTTTTGTATTTGTGCCAAAGGTTATGTAACACTGCTGAACAAACAAGCAAAAATCAAAGAGTAAAATTCAGAGTGGAGACTGACACCTCGAACGCAGGACAACAAAAATACTCAAACTTGCATGAATCACTCAAAATTCAACTCTGAGTGTGTCAGTGATGAAGGAAACCATCACAATGTGGTTTAAAAGCTCTTAAAAATCAATTGTGCATAATGCGTCTCCCAAACCATGCATTATTCATACGTCTTTTCTTTTCAAAAATACCAAATGTGGCAGAATTAGTTGCCTCTCTCCTCGTCTCATCGCGTGTCTCTGGTCTCACTTCGAGGTCGCTGCAGACGAGACGTTAGCTCAGTGTTAGCGTTGCTGCTGTTAAGACCCTGAGAGCCGCTCGGAGCACTCAGGCATTCCTCTACATGTGAATGTCATCAGCGGCACTTCACGCATGGCCTGGGCACCCTCAGACCTCTGCAGGATATTTCCACATGTATTTTCCAGCAGGACTGAGAATCCACTCCTTAAGGGCCCAAACCAGCAGCTCCCTCTTTCCAGATCACTTCACTGCTGCAGCGCCGCGGAGGCAAAACTCGCCAGCAACTTTCCTCTAAAAGTCAGTTGACATTATGTAGAGTTTTCCCCAAAGGATGCTATGACGGGGAGTATTCTTTTAAGTGTATCAAGTCAGACTGTCCTGTAAGCACGGGTTATAGAAAAGTCATATTTAAACTGACTGGCATCTTTATGGTGCATATGGTGTTGTAGTTTGTTTTTTATTTTAAATTTGATAACATCTGTGGTAAATATTAATCATATTTTTACACCATTCCAGTGAAAATTAGAGGATGTATATGAGTCCTACATTATACAATACATGCAAGAAAAAAACATTTGGGATTTAAACATTCATTTAACAGAATAAAATTTTTGTCATTTACATTTTCATTGTTGAATAAAAGGTTTTGTGAATAAGGCTTTGTTTGTTTACAAAAGTAATAGTTATGGCTGTTGCTTTATTTATGTCACATCTCTTGTTAAATAACCTTTAAAAAAGAGATGGATCATCTCAAGGAGCAATTATTGAAAACAAAATGTACAAACTGTCCATGTACAAACTAATTAAGAATTCCTTAATTTTGGTCTTCAATGTAACATTCAAACATTACATGTAGTAAGTTAAAGGCATTATTTGTACTGTTATTGGCCTTTGACTCCATCTACTGGCTGTATTTACACAGGTGAAATAAACAAATGCTAGGTTGCGTCTGACATGCTAATGCAGTCACGCAGTTGTATTGAACCTGATTTGATTGCAGAAATGTTCTTAAATGAGCCTGGTGTTGATTTATGGACTCAGAGCTTGATGTATGACATCATAAACCGGGAAAGTTCAGAATAATTAGGATTCATCAAACAAGCATGAATGAAGCTTGATTGATGCGTTTTATAACATGGTCAAAGGCTTTACTGTTTTGAAACGTGAAAAACAGCTCTGGTTCATGTCTTTACATCAGTCACATGTATCTCTCACTTTCCTAATGCAGTCCCAGCATCCTAAATATTCACAGCAAATAATAAGTTCTTTTCACGAGTCTCTGAGCCCAGAGTGAGTCTTGCTGTCCCGGGTAAAGCTAACAAACATTAGCATGCTAATGATTCAGTTCAACGCTCCATAAATAGATGCAGATAATGCGCTGTGGTCTCATTTTCACTCAAACAGATGCTTTTACAGTATATCTGTGCAGGGGTAAAACAGATTGGACTTTATTACATGCAAATAGATTGGGTACACAAACTAGTTCTGTTTTTCATGTTTCAAAACAGAAGATTTAAAGATTTAAAAAAAAAAAGTTTGCATAATATATGTACTTTAGGTGATCTGAACTCAGATGTTCTGAGATATGCAACTAGACAACAGACGACACATAGTTAAAAGGAGGCAAGGAATGGTTGCAGCTATAATCAAACTGTGTGTCAGCCAAATACACCAGGACAATTTTTGATGAGAAAAAAACAACATAACATGAGTTCATAGCGCAAAAATTCTGTTTATCAAATTGCAGAATCTTTAAGTAGTTACAAAAGAAAATGCTACTTTAAGGAAAAACAAGACTGAAAATAGTATGTGTAAGCACCAGCAATTTGTATTAATTGCGCACTTACCTAACTACTCTGGTGTCCACCACCTGTTTGTTGCTACACAGATGTTTTGCTTTTCCTGAAATGATTCACAGTATGGCTATCTATCGCCACGGAAACAAGAAATTGCCGGACCATCCATCCATTTGGTCTGAACAACTTTGACGTCGTATGTTATTTTCCTTCAGGATACTAAAGGAAAGGGAAATGTTTTCTGCAACAAACCGGTGTTACACATTTATTCGTTTTCCTGTACCGCTTTAGGTGCAGCACAAATCCGAAAGCGTCCACAGTGTTTGGGTTTGGAGGCCTGTTCAATAATTGCGAGCTGAAGAGGAGGAGATCAGAACCCGAGAAAATTGACTTTGGCGTTGCTCTCCTCTGACGAAACACGGCGGTGAGGCCAAGTTCACGGTGTGTGTCTGCTCCATCCTCGCCGCCTTTCGAAGAGAGCAGAACAACAACAGCAGCGGTAACAATGGATACCTAGTGACGCCGAGCCTTTCAAAGCATCCCATCAATAATTAATCTCTCTGCTGCTCCTCTGGGCTGGCACGCACGCACAAGCTTTTGTTCTACAGGTCGCCAAGACGGGCCCAGATCGGCCAAGATCGAGAATCTAAAGAACACGCTGTTTAACTTTATAACACCCACTGAAAATATGCAGATTTCAAAAGGATGAAAATGGTAAAATTAGCATTAAAAGAAAGGAAAAATAGGAACTAGGATTGAACCTGTACAATGCCCAGAATGAACCAGTTTACACCAATTCTAAACCAAGACTGACAGTATAAACCAGGGCTATTCAACTTAAGGCCCGCGGGCCAAATTAGGCCCTCCAAGGGTCATGAGCCGGCCCTCAACCATTCTTGCAAAAATATGTTACTTCTTGCTATTGGTTTAGTCCTGGTTTAGTCCTGGATTAGGGCCTGGTGTAGACCTGGTTTAGTCCTGGTTTAGACCTGGTTTAGTCCTGGTTTAGGCTTGGTTTAGTCCTGGTTTAGGGCCTGGTGTAGACCTGGTTTAGACCTAGGTTAGATCTGGTTTAGTCTTTGTTTAGACCTGGTTTAGTCCTGGTTTAGTCCTGGTTTAGACCTGGTTTAGTCCTGGTTTAGTCCTGGTTTAGGGCCTGGTGTAGACCTGGTTTAGTCCTGGTTTAGAACTGATTTAGTCCTGGTTTAATCCTGGTTTTAGAGCTGGGTTAAACCTGGTTTAGTCCTGGTTCAGTTCTGCAGATGTTGTTAAAGCCTTTTGTATCATGTGTTTTTCGTATTTCAAAAATGTTGGACACGTTTCCGGCCCAGAGGACAAAACCATCAGAAAATTCCTCAACAAAATAAAGTTGAATAGCCTTGCTTTAAACTGTTGTAGACTAAGATCTTTTGTTTGTGTGTTAAATATCAGGATTAAACCATAAATTAAGAACTAAAACAGGATTTGAGCTCAGAGCTCAAGTTCTGTCTTGTAAATTCACACTGGAACCGCCTTCCAACTAGAAATACAGGGAAACTCAGAGAAAATTTCGGTGCTCACGGTCAAAATCAGACACCGTAATATTTTCTGGTCCCCTCCCCAATCGGGTCAATGCTGAAATGTACAGCCGCTTTTCAGCATTCAACTGCTGGTTGTCTAGTTGGTGCCCCCAAAACAACGTAGTCTTTGTTGACAATTGGAGTGCGTTCTGGGGAAAGCCCGGGCTCATACGCAGGGATGGCATCCATCCGACTTCGGAGGGTACATCACTTTTAGTTCGGAATTTGGCCGATAGCCTTAGTCGCCTAAAGTGACGCTCTAAATATGAGTCCCGGGTGCAGAGTCTCTTCTCTGTCGCTAAGCTCTCGCCCGCGCTGTCACAGATCAAGTGTTCAGAGTCAAAGCAAATAGAGACTGTGCGTGTCCCTCGTGTAAATAACGCCAATAAGTCAGATCCAAATACAGATAATTTAGGTGTCAGACCAAATAACTTAATACAAATAATCCCTACACATGATACAAATAAACTAATAAATAAGCATGTAAAATGTGGATTGCTAAACATTAGGTCAATTTCCTCCAAATCACTTTTAGTTAATGAATTAATTAACGATTATAATATTGATCTTTTAGCTTTAACTGAAACTTGGCTTCAACAAGATGATTATGTCAGATTAAATGAGGCCACCCCACAGAGTCATGTTAACTTTCAAGCTGCCAGAAGCTCAGGCCGGGGAGGTGGGGTGGCAGTAATTTCACATTCTAGTTTACTCCTGAGTCCTAAAATTAACAAAATTAATAATGAGTCTTCCTCATTTGAAAGCCTTATCCTATCAATCACCTGCCCAAACTGGAGAAACCAAAAAGCTGTTCTGTTCATAATAATCTATCGACCTCCTGGTCCTTATTCATTGTTCTTAACAGAATTCTTTGACTTCCTATCAAATTTAGTATTAGACTGGGAAAATATTGTGGTGGTTGGGGATTTCAACATTCATGTGAATGAAAATAATTGCCTCAGTAATGCCTTTAGCGCTTTATTAGATAGCATTGGTTTCACTCAAAATGTAAATGAACCAACCCACAGTCACCAGCACACTCTGGACCTGGTTCTAACTTATGGAATAGAGATTAGTGACCTTAATGTCTTCCCAAAACCCAATAATGTCAGATCACTTCCCACAATTACCTTTCAGTTTATTCTTAAGGACTATCCAGCTCCTCAGACTAAAACTATAATGAAAAGGACAATATCTGAAAAATCTATTTTAAAGTTCAGAGAAATAATAGAACCAATATTTAATATTATGTCATGTGATCTTGTCGTTAACAGTGCCAGTCCCAGTGCTATTGATAACTCTGTTGACTCAATGGTCAACTCTCTAAAATCTGCTCTTGATGTTGCAGCTCCACTTAAACAGAAAGTAATCAGGCCAAAAACGAGGCCTCCCCTGGTACAATGAAGAACTACGTTCTCACAAACAAAGGGTAAGAAA
The DNA here is from genome assembly GCA_019453435.1 of Rhinogobius similis. NCBI lineage: Eukaryota > Metazoa > Chordata > Actinopteri > Gobiiformes > Gobiidae > Rhinogobius > Rhinogobius similis. The sequence continues at coordinate 9,218,140 of CM033628.1, read as the reverse complement.
ACTAGAGAGATCCTTCACGCCGCTCCACACAGAAGAATCCCTGAAAGAATGGAAAACTTGCCTTCTGTCTTATAAGCAGGCTCTGCGTAAGGCTCAAACCAGATATTATTCAAATTTAATAGAAGTAAATAAAAATAACTCTAGATTTCTCTTCAGCACTGTAGCCAGGCTGACAAACTGTCACAGCACAGTGAGAACCCTCAATACCAGTTACTCTAAGCTGCAATGACTTCCTTCTATTCTTTAACAGCAAAATCACAACTATTAGAGATAAACTAAATGCAATTACTCCCACTATTAGTACCGAGCAAGCCCAGACTGCAAAGCTAGTGTCCCATACAAATCCTTCAGTAATACTAGATAGGTTCACTGCTGTTGATCAGGCAGAGATAACTTCAGTCATTATGTCCTCCAAAACATCAACTTGTATTTTAGACCCAATCCCAAGTAGACTCCTCAAAGAAATTCTCCCCTAATTATAAATCCCATTCTTAATATAATAAATACTTCACTAGAAAGCTGTTATGTCCCTCAGTCCTTCAAATATGCAGTGGTTAAACCACTTTTTGAAAAAGCTAATCTAGACCCTGACATACTGGCAAACTATAGACCTATTTCTAATCTGCCCTTTGTCTCTAAAATCCTTGAAAGAATTGTGATTAAACAGCTTTGTCGCCACCTGCAGGACAATAATTTATTTGAAGTTTTTCAGTCAGGGTTCCGTGCATACCACAGCACTGAAACTGCACTAGTTAAAGTCACAAATGATCTGTTATTAGCTGCTGATGATGGACAGGTCTCAATCCTGGTTCTGTTGGACCTCAGCAGCGCTTGACACCATCGACCACAACATTCTACTGCAGAGGTTAGAATGTGATGTAGGTGTCAGTGGAACCGCCCTTAGCTGGTTTAAATCCTATCTATCTGATAGGTACCAGTTTGTTAATGTAAACCAGAGATCTTCCCCATGTTCTAAAGTAACCTACGGTGTGCCGCAGGGGGTTCAGTACTCGGTCCAGTTCTGTCTCACTCTTTATATGCTGCCCTTAGGTATGATCATCAGAAAGCATGGCATTAACTTCCACTGCTATGCAGATGACACTCAGCTGTATTTATCAATGAAACCTGATCAGACGATCAAGTAGACAGACTTAGTGCCTGCCTGAAAGACATAAAAACTTGGATGACTCTTAATTATCTGCTCCTTAACCCTGAAAAACCGAGGTCATTCTGCTGGGCCCTAAGCACCTGCGAGACTCCTTATCTGACCAGATAGTTTCTCTAGCCCCCAGCTCTACTGTAAGAAACCTTGGGGTCCTATTTGACCAAGATCTCTCGTTCAAAGCTCATATAATCAAGCCTGTAAAACAGCCTACTTTCATTTGCGTAACATAGTCAAAATTAGAAAAATCCTGCCCAGAGACGATGCCGAAAAACTCATCCATGCATTTGTCACATCCAGATTAGACTATTGTAACGCTCTGCTTACAGCGTGTCCTAAAAGCTCTATAAGAAGCTTTCAACTGGTTCAAAATGCAGCAAGATTATTAACAGGTACTAGAAAAGAGATCATATTTCACCAGTGTTGGAGTCTCTTCACTGGCTTCCTGTTGAGTTTAGAATCAAATTTAAAATCCTCCTCCTGACTTATAAAGCTTTTTAAACAATATGGCCCCATCCTATCTCAAAGATGCAATAGTAGCGTACCATCCAAACAGAGCTCTTTAGTTTCTCAAAATGCTGGACTATTGTTAGTCCCCAGAGTCTCTAAAAGCACAGTAGGAGGTCGAGCATTTAGCTACCAAGCTCCTATGTTATGGAACCAGCTCCCTGTTCATGTAAAAAGAGGCCGACACAGTCTCTACATTTAAGACCAGGCTCAAAACGTTCCTCTTTGAAATAGCTTAACATGGTCAGGCCAGTTAGGAACAGAAATAAAAACCTACAGTTTTAGCTACGCTGCCGCTTGGAGCAATTCTGCTGGGAAGTATGGCAGCTTGAACACTATCCTCTGGTTCTTCCTACTTTACCTATCAACAATATTTAATATTACTTCAACTGTAGTCTGTTCATTGCTGTTCACATGTTTCTCTTTTCTCTCCCACTTCCCGGGAGTGGAGACTGTTTCAGACACTGCGGCGGCTGCTCCCAGTGGCGACCCCCACCCCACCTGTCTGGACGACGATCTGCGCCACCCGCCTGGACAGCTGGATTCGCCACACCTCGGCTGCCTGGACGAACGCCTTCTACGGTAGATGAACTGTTCCTCATCTCCTGCTGGAGGATCTCTCTACACTGGTGGACTGCTCCTCGTCCGCCTGGAGGAACTCTTTAAAGCCACCTCCCTCTTGAGTGGTTCTGGCTCCACAGTCCAAGTGGATGCGTCAGTCCTAGTTAATCTGCAGCCTGTCCGTCCGTGGGAGTAGGATCTCTCCTTCACTGTGGTTCTCCCCGAGGTTTCTACTTTTTCCCATGGGGTGTTGTAGTTTTTCCTCGCCCTTGAAGGAGGGTCAAAGGACAGGGGCATTCTGGGACAGTTATCTGAACTGCTTTTACCTGTGGCCCATCGAGGCAACTGTTGTTGTGATTTTGGGCATTATAAAAATAAATTGATTTGATTTGATTTGAAAATCATGTATTACTATAATTATCAGCACGAGTCACCCTATAAGTGTCTCAAATTACCTCTATAACTACCAGTTCATCTACCAGTAACTGTCAGTAAAAGAAGCACTCCTGGAAGTATCTACTTAGTGTCACCGTAAATTGAATACCCACTAAGTAACAGGCTTTTAAAGTGCTACCTATAGGTACAGATATAGACCACCATCCATTATGGGACAGTGCGTGGATTAAAAACAGCTGTTTTATTGGTTTGTATTGGCTTTTAAAGTCTGATACATGTTTTGTCATGAGATGATAAAATGTAGATTGACCCGCTGTGTTAAATCTTTTCTTAGGTCTCCACTGAGAAGCTGAGGCATTTTTCATTTATAACAATAACTACTGCTTGTCGTTCTCATTCAGTATCATTGTGGCTCGGATATTAATACATTTCATAGCTTCATAATAACACGCCCACACAATATGCAAAGATTCATTTGGAGAAAAAGCCGGCAGATGCTCAAATGTGTCTGTGAGAATACAAGAGCCTCCTCTCCAAACTAATTCATTTTTCAGCTTTTGCTAAATTAAATTCCGCAGTTCAGAAAAGGAAGTGTTGTCTGTCCCCACTGCAGGTGACAAATGGAGCCTTAGCACTTTTCTCAAAACATATTGCCAAGAAACTCAACAACCCAACTCACACTGAAATTCAATTAAAATACATCAAATTGGACAACAGTGAAGTCCAAGGTCTCGAGCAATAGTAGCTACATCTCATGGTGAATTATACTTTTAACCCTGAAAGCAAATCAACAGGCAATGTATCATTACTTGACATTGATTACATGTCAAAACAGGCACAGTAGCCCACCACGTTGTGTAATAATTAATACATATCTGAGATATATAAGATTGACACTGATCTCCAAACATCAACTCTTTCCCTTGAGTGAGCACAGAAATCTGGATTACACCTGGGATTTTTGATTCAAGGACAGAATCTGAATTGTCTGAAGATTAGGATCAAAAAACAGAAAGATCCGGGCCATTTTTTCGCCATTAGAACCATGGACAGCACCAGCCACCAGCTATTCTATTATTGCAAAAGGGAAGTTGTCTTACTTTTAAATCGGACATGGTTTTGGTCATATTATAAACCTTAAAATGCTGTTCAAAATTACATGATGGAAGGGACTAGAGGAAGAATGAATTTATACCATTACACATTTTCAATTATTAACTGAGATATTTTAAGTCAGTTTTTAATTTCCAGCGGGGAAATGTCAGTAGTTAGTCAGTAATACCATTGTCTAGCCTCAAAACAAAATTTGAGCATCACAAAAGTATAATTTGAGGTAAAGATTATATATCTGCAGATAAAAAAGACAAAAAAAAAAAAACTGTGTGGTCAACTATGCTGAAAATATTGGCCCAGTAAAACCTAAAAAAACAGAAAGAATTTCAAGAAAAAGAGTGTTTTATTCCACCTGAAGTGCCAGATTATGACCCATTTCCAGTGTTATCAGAATCAGTTCACATTATTTTCCTCCCTCAGACATGTTCTGTCCTACTAAAAATTCTACAACCTGACTCAAATCTGACAACCTAACCAGTGATTGAGAACAAAGCTGGTTTATTATTCAGCACCATGGACAGCACCAACAAGCAGTCAATTTGTCATTACAAAATAATTCATTAAAAAGGGGGTTATTGTATGAAGTACTGTGTATTTTCTGCGTATCCAGAGACTATATATCTTTCAACATATCCAGTATTTTTAAATAACCAAAACCAGAGCCCATCACTATACTTAAGACTAAACGAGATGCAAGTAAGGATTAAATTCTGTCCAAACCAGGACCAGTGACAATTTCCGGCAAAAAAGCCCAGCAAAAAGTATGTTATATTATTTGTCCCCATATAGCACTGTCCTGTCAGCCATTTCTCATTCATAAAATACTATGAGCACATTACAGCTAACGCCACATGCTGTTTCTATTCCCGGGCTCATTCCAGCACCATGGACAGTGCCAGTCACCAGTCACTCTCCCTCAAAGCGCCGCGATACAATGGTCAATCTTTCTTTTCTTCGCCTTCAGCCCCGCGGACAAAACCATGCGGTGCGAGATCGGCCCACAGCTGCGCCAATGTCATGTTCCTTTTCAGACCGCCACACAAGGCCAGATACTGTGGAGCAAAATTATTCGCTTAGCTTTTTATTCACCACAAGCCAACAACAGAAATTCCTCCACGAAATGAGGGACAAATCTCTGTGTCTAGAGCAACACGTGTCAGTATTTTAAAACAAAATGTCAAAGCGGTCTCGAGGATGAAAGATGTTTGGTGTGGTTTGCTGTTTACATTTCCAGGGTTTGAAATAAACAACATGAAAAGGAATATATGTTTTCAGCCGGCCATCTTGAAATCTGATATGTTCTTTGTGTTTCCATGTGCTTGAGCGTCTCCTGTATGACGACGTTTGACCACAGACTAAGTAGAGCCTCTCGGAGACCAATCAAAGCTCCACTGCAGAATCCCTCGTGTCCCTTTTAGCTGTGACTTCTTCAAAGCTGTTCTTTCTCCATCTTGCTACATGACAACTCCTCTGTCTTTTACACACGACATACAAACGACCCACAAGAGATGGAAACATGAGGACAAAAGACCTACGAACTCTGGTGTGTAGTACGCATCGGTTTTCAAGCTATGGCAACAGTCTTATGTCACCAAAGCCAGAAATTTAAATCAAGATGTTATTGCTGGACTGTGGAGAGGTCCTGATCCAAACTTTCTTTCAACTATTGCATATTTTATGAACAAGATAGTTTCTAAAGTGCTGGACATAATAGTGTTTCAAAAGAAATGTTCAGCTTTAAAAGTCAGGAGAAAAAAAAATGCAAAAAAAAAAATGCATTTTTAACTGGGAGTTATCAAATAAATCAGTACAAGAAAAGCAAATAAAAACAAATTGATAAATAAAATCCACTAAATGAAAATAAAAACGGTAGAAAAAATTAAAAAGATAGTAGAAAAACTGGTAACGCTTTAGTTTAAGGTTCCTTAGTAAACTATTTATAAAGCATCAATAAGCACTTGTTATGTGTTTATAAGCACTTGTAAGGCATTTACGAGCATTTAATAGCATGACAATTGAAAATAATGCTCATTATTGAGCATGCTCATAGCTCATTGATGTGGTTTATTCACTCAAACATGTTTTGGCTGATAGATTATAAACCTGTATAATGGGTTATAAGTGCATAAACAAACTATTAGTGCTTATTAACGTCTTATAAATAGTTAACTAAGGAGCCTTAATCTAAAGTGTTACCGAAAAACTAAATCAAATGAACAAAAGACAGCAAAGGATAACACAACATGCCAGAAAATAAAAGTGGGAGAGGAGAGGTCCATGCAAAATCTTTTGACTTAAACCTATGTTTATAGTTTGTCTGATTTAAAAATATTTTGTCCACTATGCAACTTTTTTTTTGTATAGTAGACAGGGTTTCAAAGGTATCATCTGGACGCTGTTTAAGAGAGACATTTGAACTTCCATCTGAAAGTCAGTGTCCAGATAACTACTTTTGAAACAACCACGCCTGAGAGAACGAGGGATTATCTATTTTTGTACTCTTAACATTTTTTTTAAGCTCTTAACCATGTTATAACTTTGTTCTCACATCAAAACATACCTGGAGTTGTATTTATCTTTATTCACGCTTGTTTCTTAATCCTGTTTACATGTTCTTTTAGCTTAAAGTCTAACAAATACTGTTTCAAATTTCCCCGAATCCTGGAGGTCTGCGGTGATCAATCAATTAATCAATGTTTACTGTATTTATAGAGCACCTTCCAACAGCCTAAAAGGGGCACAAGATGCAAATAAAAACAGACTGATTAAGAACGGAGGGAAAAAAAGGACACAAAACACATTAGGTGTCAAAAGCAAGTGTGAATAAATGTGTTTTTAGCTGGGCTTTGAAGAGAGCGAGTCCAGTGACAGATCGTACGGCATGATGTGATGTCTATAAATCACCACCAGACTCTTTCTGAGCTTTTATGTCTTCAAACTGCATTCATTTCAACTGCAAGTCCACATTATAATGTTGGGGAAAGCAAGCATTTGTTTTTTTCTTTGTGGTAATTCCTTCTGCTGCCAGTAGATAGAGTAACACTAATCCTGATGAGGGAACACCTGACTCATATAAAGTTAGTTATATATGCTTTACATTGTACGCATTATTTTACGTTCTAAAAGACGAGACGCATGTTTAAAGGCCAATTACAATACAAATCATCCGTAATATGTCTCTATATCTGCTTGAAGCCAGAAATGTCTAGACCAGGCATGTCCAAACTCAGGCCCGGGGGCCAAATGCGGCCCTCAGACCAATTTTTCTTGGCCCTTAGGCTTCCTGGTGAACTGGTCCACATTGTCCTGATAAGTACTATTTACAGCACATTTCAGATTTTCAACAATTCTAACCTAAATAACTAACATTTTGGTGCAATACAGACCTGATATTAAGGCACTGAGACTGAATGTAGATGTGGTGGTGCTTAAAACATCAGATAAATGCAGCTTTTTTTAACGTTTCGCGATTGATTTGTGGCCCTCCGCTTGGTCTATATTTCAATATGTGGCCCTCGATGGAAAAAGTTTGGACACCCCTGATCAACTACAACACATGGGCCACAAAAAGTAATAATAGTTTCCCAGGATTCTCTTTTTTCTTCTTCTCTGTGACACACTCTTTGGAAATTACCGGGACACTGAGAGAGACGAGTGAACAGTCAGACGTTTTGTAGAGCAAACATCTCCGGCGCTGCTCTGTGCTAACGCGACTACACAAGTAAACAAAGTGGGGCTGTGTTGTGCGTCAAAAACAAGTTTATGTCACTGGGGGCTAAATGCTAACAGACGCTCCGTTTAGCTCCCTAAAACTACACTGTGTTTAAATCTGAGCAGGATCACAATGGAGTCCTGTGACACTGAAGCTAATCCAGCGTCAACACTACAAGTCCCTGTTTTTACACATGCATATTTCATTTTTGATAAAAGAGCAACAACAAACGCAGCATGGCCCACATTATCTGTATGACATGTGGGACAAAAAAAAAGGTTTGACTGCATTTTTCCAGTTAAAAGGCCGGGCCACGTGCATAACAAAACCGTTTTTAGATTATGCTCAAATAAAACAAACAGCACTATTGCTATTTAACCTTCAGAAATGAATTATTGATTTAGTCTTAAGCGAACACTTTACTGCTACATATGTTTAATTCATGGGGTCAAACAAGTTGATTCAATTAAAATGTACTGAATTGGTGGATTAGCTGGATTCGAATTTGTATCAACACTGTCTGAATATTTCCTTTATTTGCTTTTTATTACATGTTTACGGTCCTTTAGTCCAATGTTTTCCAACCAGGGGTACAAGGACCGCTTGGGGAACGTGAGCAAATTGGAATAGTTTCAGGTTTTAAAAGAAGATGAAATGCATTTTTATCAAAGAAAAAAGTGTCATTAGTTAAAAAAATATATAGATAAAAGTAATAATTGACAATATGCGGCTACTAAACCCATTCATTTGTCTGAAACTCAAGCTAAGAAGTACTCTGAGTGTGAGACAAAGCTTTACAAAGCCACGCTGCTTTAGTCGATAAATTTGTCAATGCTGTCTTAGTCTAAACTTTCATTGGGATTACATGAATTTTTATGCACAGCAGCAGAAAGGATAAAGAATGGGACGAGTTAGCTGGAGTTTTGGGAATGACAGCCAAAAGTACATTCCACAAGTATCCATCAACCATCTCCATCGCCTGAGCCCTACATCTGGCATACATTGTTTTAAAGTCCAATGGAATATCAGTGTCAAAGACTGTCTGCAGTGTCTCATTGATCTCATCTTTTACTTATTCAATTAAATGAGTCACCTGCTTGTTGCCATGGTGATGTGTCAAGTTGTGTAACAATCCTGACACAGACAAGAGCCGACCGTCTACAGCAAAATGAATAGAGAGCCCAGACCTCCTGTTTGGGATGTTACCTTGAATATAAGAACTCAAACGTGGACATTCTTTATCTCAGGATCCATGCACTTGTGTAGCTCATGACAGTATTGGACGCTTTTAGGATAACAGTGTTCATTTGTGGGGAATCGTTTGGTTTGGGCTGCTCCTCATCTGCCTGGAGGAACTCTCGCTATACTAGATGAGCCACTTTCCCTCCTCTTGAGTAGTTCTGGTCCAAATGGATGTGTCGGTCCTGGACCATCTACAGTCTGTACGTCTGTGGGAGTAGGAGCTCTCCTTCACTGTGGTTTTTCACGAGGTTTATGCTTTTTTCCCACAGGGTTTTTAGTAGTTTTTCCCAAGCGCTTTGGGTGCCTATTAGGTGGAAAAGCGCTCTATAATTAAAAATTCTTCTTCTTCTTCTTCCTCTCTCAGAAGGAGGGTCAAGGCCAGGTCTACATTTCTATTATTGATCAATGTTTCATTGTCACCCATCGAGACAACTGCTGTTAGGATTTTGGACGTGCAGTAGAATATGACAATTATCACATCTTCAATGACTTTTCCTCAAAGTACAACTTGTATTTATTCAAATGTCGAATACTCTTGGTTGTTTACTATTCCAAAAAAACAAACCAGATTTTCTCAGGGTTACGGTTGTTTATTGGTTGTTATATTTGTTTCTTTTCAGATGTTGCAGAGGTCAACCACCCACCAGAAACGCCAAACTCTATTACTCCATTACTCCAAATCAGTCTCAACATTTAGCCTTGTCTCTGCCGTGTCTTCTCTCACGCAGCAGCCCGTACGAACGCTCAGCAGCCGTGGAAATAGAAAGGAAAAAATGATGTATTCTTCACTGAGGTTGGAGGCTAAATGACTCTCAATGAGCTTTGCATTGTCCAAGTCACGAATAAGTCTTGTTATAGCAGCTTATACAGACAGCATCCAAATTCAGAAGAAACGCACGGATTTGGTCTCGGTGACATCTGCTTTCATCAGCGCACATGTATTACCTACACAATGGAAAATCCCCTAATGCCATTATCTATACGGTAAAGGATATGCTCGAGGGATTACAGGGTTACGCCAGCGGTCATTTTGGTATTGAAGTATAAGCTGGTTTACAAAGGACACAGTGTAATGGTTTTAAACTGGGCAGGAAGACAAAGGCAGACAGACAGTGCCGTAATGTCTTTTACTTTGGTTGTAATTGATAAAAGTGTACTGTGTATGTGGAGCTGTGTACTGACAAAAGGAATTCACGTCTATTATGTGACAATGTTTACGAGTGCTGTGTAGCGACTTTGAACTGGGATTACGTTGTGAAGTTGTCATCGTGGTTTTGGTTCTTTTTTTGTCGCCTGCTCGATGTATTTGGCAGTTTACACATGGACAGGAACCAGAACCAAAGACAAAAATGCATTTTCAGTGGCCGTGATCATAGTGTTTTAATATTTGTTCTGTTTTAATTCAACTTTTTGGACAATAAATAAAGTTCAAGACGAGACATTGCAGGAAAATAGGAAAGAAATCTGACTTTTTATACATTTTTATACAACTTCATCTGTCGTTTACTCACATAACTATTTGAGAAAAAAAAGTCATTTTTGGATATCTATTCTAGTTTTTGAGTAAACTAGATCTTACTGAAAACTGGTGTAAAAATACAGATTTGGCCACTTTTTTGGAGTTAAAAGTGTATTAAATCAGGTTTAGAAATCAATATGAACAAATCCTTCAATATAATCTGTCATAATCTTGTTAAGTACAAATTGTAAAGCTTGGCGATTGTAGTTGCCACTTAAAATGCAGATCAATGTCTCTGTGGCGGGAACATTTTTAGAAAACACAAGTTGATTACATAAAATAATAACACATCTTTAGGTGCAGATTGGACAAATTTGTTGTTTCTAAATAAAAGCGTATAAATTGATCTTATAAATCACTGACCAAAAAGATCGATTTGTCTCCACTTAAACACATTCCAATGACAATGGCTCGACACACACTGAACAGTCAGTCCATGTTGTTGTTTATTTTATTAGTCAAAGTTACGAACAATTCCCATTTGTAAATGGTGTGTTTACAAATGGGAATTGCATCTCTCCGTCCAGACTGTATGAGATGTTAAAGGGCTACAGCAGAACAACATTTACTGTACAGGGCTGGGATATATCCCAGCCCTGTACAGTATGTATATGTATATATACATTTTGTTCTAAATGGACATTTTGTTAGACAAGCTGTGTATCAGAAATTACACTGACAATAATGAAACTTAATATTTAGAAAAATATCAGGAAAATAGCCAGAATTTAATGTGTTGATGGACGATGTCTAAATCCTTAATATTATAAAGGGATTTGTGCATCCACATGATTTGGATGATTAATCATGCGAAAGATTGACATATATAAAGATTTGAACTTTGATTTAAATAAAGCTGTGGTGACAACACGCTCTGAATAATACAGTTTCATATTGAATCAGAACAACACTTGAACATAAACAAATGAAACAATAATGAAACTAATTCAGTTTTAAATAAATAATCTGCATTCCGTTTAGTATCGTTTATTGTTTTGCTAAGGTTTACAGTCATCAAAGGGAAAGACTGTTTTTTCTAATCTTTATTTAGTTATTCAGTTTATCACTAATAAGAAAAAAGTGGAAACACAAATCTCTGTTTCCATTTGCACAAAGCGCTTTAAGCACACTATCATTGCCATTAAATTAAAAACAGTTAGCTGCTTATCTTAGCGCGTCTTGGCAAAGTCACTTCCACCTCTGAACAAAACACAATGTGAGAGAATGCAGGGCTTAATCTGTCGCCGACACCTCAGTAATCCTCTGCTGCAGTCTCCTCACTGGGTTTTAACATATCAGTCATTTCACTTTATTTTACTTTACATAATTCTCCTTTTGGGCAGATAGTGTCCTTCAACTCGATAAACAACACACGTCAAATATATAATGGTATATGTTTGTATTAAATACAGTTCATTATTTTGTCCTTTTTGTTGGACCACAAAGAAAACATTTCATTAGGATAAACACTACATTTTCTGTAGTGTGCGCTGAGTTGAAATGTACAGCATACATCCTTACCTTATATAAAATGTAAAGTACCACTTTAAAACAACTACATCATAATAATCTATTAAAAAAAAAACATCAACAAAGACTTTTTAATAAACAGTGATTCAGGTTTAGTAACTTCTTAAGTAAGGAGTTAAGGTTAGGAGTGAGGGTATTAATTGGGTTCTTAATAAACTACTTGATAAACTACTTGTTTATTAAAAATGTAGTTAATATAAAGTGTTGCCAAAGGTGCTAAACATATGTATTTATTTGTTATCAGGATATAATTATACTTAAGTTGAAAAATTAGTCTTTGATTTATTTATTTTCACTTGAAAATGAATCATGTAATACATTATACACTAGAATGTGATGGATGGTCTCTAAGAACCCTCAAGAGGTTTAGCAAGTGGTGACCCTCATGTAAAATGCATATATTAGGCTCTAGTAAAAGTACAACATGTTTGGATTGATGAGATACAGCAGTTAAACCAATCAGTGAAGGCCCACATGGAGCCGAAAAGGACACGCCACGTGGAAACACACAGTTATTCAAAAACAGACATTTGAACATATTTTTAAACTGATGGAAATTAGCTGTTTAGATGGAAATTAGCTGTTTAGCTAGAATCTGGTACAGATCATCTCTGTCTTACGAGCGTAATGTCTCTGTACATTGTCCCTTCAAATAAATAAATAAATAAATAAATAAATAAACTGATGTTGTGAAAGCTCTAAAGGAGGAAGACAGGCTGTTCCAGATATTAGATCCTCTGTAAAGAAATATAAGGTGCTCTCTACTATGAGCTGGACATGCATGAAAGTCATTATTGAAGACAAACATATTATTGAGATGTTGAGGGACGAGTAATTCAGTTTAATTGTAAACAAACGGACGTTGGTTCAATTGGTAATCACTCTGGCCCTGGCCTTAGAAAACAGTGGCTGAGAGGAGTGTATATGTCCTACGTTAAATGTTATTCGCAGAGCTTGAACATACATTGTAGTCATCAGGTGCCTGGTTTTCCCCAAAATGCCTCGTTGGCAATGTTTGCACTTAAGAAACTAACATGAGGATTCCATTAAAGCTGGGATCCTTATTTATTTGTTTGTTTGTTTGTTTGCTTGCTTGCTTGCTTTTATTTTTGCATTACTCCATTTTCTGTTTTCCGCCAAAGAGTATGTTGTAAAGTATTTTATTTTAGTATTTATTCTCGTTAATCTGGAAGGAAGAGCTGAAAGCAGTGCTCTGATTGGCTGCTCTTGGGAGCTCCACCCCAGTTTTACTTCTCCATCTGATAAATACCTTTCTACAGTGAAGCTATAGTGACGTTTCAGCCTGTAAGACTCTCCTGCCTCACCTGCTCCTGCACCCTCACCGCCCGCTCAGCTCTGATAGGCCGAGCTGAGCCTATCACTACTCAGCCTATACACGTTTAAACTCAGACCCCCACCTCTCCATTCAGCAGCTCAGCTCAATCCGTCCTCCTCCTCAGCACCACCTCAGCTCCATATTTACAGAATCTCATTTTCTTTCAGGTTTTTAATTCCATCAGCTCCAGTGTCTGGGCTCTGGGCTGATGTTATCTATCATACGCTGCTCCACACCATCATTCTAGTGGTACTTCATTCATTTTCTTCCCGCACATCTCGTCTTCATTTGAATCTCTTCAAGATGAAACTGCACATGAACCCAAAAATCAATGCATGTGAATATTAACAATGTGCCAAAGGGTTTGTCAGAGCGAGGAACCAGTTACACAGATTTACTACAACGTGCGGTTTTGTGTTGTAAGAGCAGGGGCACGTGAGGGATTACTAGGGGGTCCTTGGAATGGGTTCAGGTTTTAAAAGAAGATGAAATGTACGGAATTATAAGAAAGTGGTCTTAGTTGTAAATTTAGCATATTTTTGGAGTATCTTAGACCATAAATCAAATAAAAAATACATAGATAGTAGTAATAATTGACTATATTCGACTAGTAAACCTATTTATTTGCCTGAAACTCAAGTACAAGGCGTACTCTGAGTGTGAGACAAAGCTCTAAGTGACTCCAAAAGAAAATAATACAAGAAAATAATAATTAAAGGTGCTCTAAGCTATTTTTCTGGTGCTTGTCTTATGGTGACAGACTGCTTTAATGCCATACTTTGAAACATTTAAAGGTCCCATAACATGCAAAATCGACTTTTCAGAGGTTTTAACCTTCCTCCAGTGCTATTTGGGCCTCGTATGTTGTGCCCAAAGTGTTTTTTTGATTGATTCCCGCATGTTTTCGCTAGAGAACTGTCTTTTCCGTCCCCCTCGGCTGAGCAGCAGACGGGGGCTCCTCACTAAGATGATGCAACTTCACCAGGATGACGCGGCGCTCAAGCCACGCCTCCAGGAAGCGCGCAGCCGCAAGAATAAAAACAGCTAATGCTAATGCTACACAGTAATTACACGATGGATACGATAGACAGAAGAGTTAGCTTGTTATTTACCAAACGGCAACGTCCGTCGCTGAGGTACTGCGTCCACGTCAAACTCCAGGACGTAGGACTCAGCACGACGCACCGTCATGACGGATAAAATGTTTATTCCTGTGTTTGTGTATCGCTGTTTACCGGAGCACACGGCGCATGCGCACTATCTCCGCTCTAGGCTTCGTCGCGGGTTGGGCGGGGGAGGCGCGCGGGTTGGGCGGGGGAGGCACTGCTCTCTGTTCAGGGGGGTCAGATCTCAGAGTGAGCCGTTTGCTTTTGCAAGGAGGGGGGCCAGTCCAAGAAATGGGTGTTTTTTGGAAACTGTTATGTTATGGATATCGCACAACGCAAAATTTGATCAACAAAGCCCTTAGAATAGACTGTGTAAAGGGGAAAATAGCAGAATATGGGACCTTTAAAGCAAAGCATAACATCTCCATGGAGACTTGCATGCAGTTAATTTGATTGGACCACAGAAAGGTTCCCAAGCAATTTATTCCTGTCAGCTAGAATGACTACTGCGAAATAAATACCAATTAATACGTTGCCTTAATTACATTTAGATTGAAGAGGAAGTACTGGCCTTCACGTTTGCATGTTTGAGACTGCGCACACACTGGACTCTGCAGTAAGAAGCTGTCAGTTCTCGGGGCCACCAGCAGCGTGCAGCCCACTCCCTGTCTCCAGACGCCACTAAACGTGAAGCGCGACTGTGCTTCGACATTCTCAAAGATTAGAGCTCCCATGTGAACGGCGACTGACAGCTCTGTTTGTCTGCAGTGTCGCTTCTATGGAATTACACTGACAATGACCGAACCGAGCCGACTGGGGAGGCGCACAACCAAAACACCCCGCGGAGACCGGGGAACGATTAGTTCCTCTGCCCGCTGGTTGAAAGGAAGAAATGCGTATGCCGTTTTGTTTGTTTACAGTTCCGTTACGTCAAATGCTTTCAGTGAAATGACACATATTATGGAGCTTTTAACCATGACATAACATGGCTCCCTCGTCAAGAACAAACCAGGAGTTGTATTTATCTTGTTGTTGAGCCTCAGAAAAACACTCAGGTTCAAATTTCTGAGTGTAAATCATTACTTAGAGATGTTCTGAGCATTTCTGTCTGTTGGTGCAAGCACTCACAGCAGGTTTGACTCCCAGGCCAGACCAGGCCTTTCTGTGTGGCGTTTACATGTTTCTCCCTGTGTCTGAGTGAGTTTCCTCCGTCAACCCAAAACGTGCATCACAGGTTAAACCCTCCAGGTACAGCAGTCCTGACCAAGCTTGGCAAAAAGATCTGGAGATGGGTCCCCAAATGCTGTGTGGCGTCCTTTGCCCCTGTGGAGATGTCCCAGCGACATTGAAGGATGGGTCAAATGCATAAGACATATTTCCCTACGGGGACAAAGTATACCTTAACCTTTCAATATTTTATTAATTAAACACATGTTTTCTTTTTTTAACTTCTTGTTTTTAAGTTGAAAGAGCTGGAAACTTCTTCTGTCACATAATACTGCGCAGCAACAGACTGTATGGAACAGTCAGACATAGTTGTTTCTGTAAGGTTCTCAACTATGATCCTTATTAGACAAAAATGTCAGGAGGTTGTTCATTCCATTCCAATTATTTATTTATACAGGAGAAGATTACAAAGAATCAGGTCTGACTTCATTTGTCAATGTTTACAAGTGGGTTTAGCCAAAAAAAAGTCTGTAAGCCTTTTTAAAATGGGCTTCAGAGCTGCTTGTCCACAAATCACTCCAGACCCGGTTTAAAAGATCTCTGTCCAAAGGTGTGTCTGGGAGCACCGGGAGCTGCTCCTGGGAGCGCCTCCTGGTGTTCAAGCAACTGTTCACTGATGGTACTAAGGCTCCCAGTACTGGGGACACATTTTCATTAAAAAAAAAAAAAAAATCACAAATACAACCTGAAGGACATTTTTTGTTTTGTTTTTGAATGTCAGTACATTATATCTGAACAGCATGTGCAGATAAAATGTGAAGACTCAACAAAATACCTTTTAAATGCATCGGTGATGTCTTTCAGGCTCATTTTCCTTCACAAATAGTGGCTTTTACGTTACACAATATGTGAGGCATTAATGTGAACTAAAATAAATAAAAGCACATAGCACCTAACAATAAAGGTGGCTTTTGCTAATGCTATGTTAAATTAAAACAAAAAAAAATATATAGAAACCAGTTATGCCCTGTCAATCTTCTCTGAATCTTAAAACTGTATCTCAGTGAGAACAAAGAAGGCAGTTGGACAGTTTTTTTTTTGGTGGGGGTGACAAAATCAATGCACCCACATATACAGCGAAACAAACACAAAAGTTGAGAACAGATCTATTACATTTTGGTGACGGCTCTGCAAACACGTCATTGCAAAGGGCAGGGCCGGCTTACATGTTCCTCCGACGCCATGTAATAGAGTCTCTGCTGAAGCGAGATGAATGGAGCGCCGGACCTCGAGAATAAATGATGCCAGATAACAGAGAATTCATGATGCCGTGCCGCTCGCCTCTGCAGCAAAAGTAAGCAAACTTTGGCTTTAGCCTTTTGCATAAAGATTTCAAGTAGCCCTCAGACAAGTGTGACTGATGTTTCTCTCCATAGACAAGCTATTACTACAGCGCCAGACCTTACAGTTATTCAGCCCATAGCCCCTGAAACAATGGCGCGGCTTTATTTATTTTTTTCATCTTCGGGGCACTATCCATCGTCCGGCCCATACGCGGCTGTCATCCCGGCGTGCAGACAATAGCTCCCTGACACGAGAGCGCCGGGTAAAAGATCACTTACACACAAAGACATAATGGTGTGCGCCTTTTGCAGGAGTAAACAAACAAACAATGCGATGCAGCAAAGGACGGGACTAAATAATGCTCAATTAGCTGAATTGGTCTCCAGGACAATACTCGGATTGAATTGTCCTCTTTGGTTTTGCGCTCGTGAACAGTCGCAGTCGGGTGCGTCGGAGAGTCCAAACAGAGTTGTCCAAAACTTGTGGACTGCAGGTGCTCTCCAAGAACCAAGGCGAAGTGACGTTGAGAGATAATATGAATGGGAATCTAAAATGCCAAAGTGTGCAATAGTATATTTTGTATTCACCTTATTCCGGAAGTTGTCGTGGGCGCCGCCATGTTCTTTTTGTTGCATTAGTTTACATGGGAAGAGGAGCGTAACAAAAAATAAGTTCTACACGGACTAAAAAGCCGTTTTCAGACCGCCCAGGAAATGGTCCTTTGCTGACTTGTTGTTGCTCGTGTACGTTAAATATTTTACACAAATCAATCTACTTTACATCATGTTTTAGCAGCCAGACTTTTCCATCGTTTGCCATTTACATTAACGGGGTTCTCGTCCAACTGGAAGTGCGTTTACAACAGGAGTGGGGCAAAGAAGAGGCAAAAGTGGGCGGGGCGGAATATGGTGAATAGAGTTAATATTTTTGTTTTGATCTTCGATATTTTTCATTCATTCATTCATTTTCTACCGCTTATTCCCGTTAGGGGTCGTGGGTGACTGGAGCCTATCCCAGTGACTTTGGGCCTTAGGCGGGGTACACCCTGGACAGTGGCCAACTCGTTGCAGCAAACACAGAGAGACAGACATTGACAGACAACCATTCACTCTCACATTCATTCACTAGGGACAATTTAGAGTTGTCAATTAACCTGTACAGTCATGTCTTTGGACGGTGGGAGGAGCCGGAGAACCCGGAGAGAACCCACCGTAACACAGGGAGGACATGCAGACTCCACCCAGAGAGATCGTGTGATGTTAGGGTGGTTCGGAATTCGAAACCACGATGTTGGGGTGGTCTGGGATTCGAACCCACGATCTCCTTATTGAGAGGCAGAAGCTCTAGCCGCTCTGCCACCGTGCACCCATTCTTCGATATTTTTGTTAATGTATAATGCATGGCTTTCATTATTATATTTATATATCACTATTAATCCTTGTCAGAAGATTGTACCAAAGCATCAAAGCACATTATAGACACATCAATAAAGCTGTTTATGCCTCACAATAGAAGAGTTAATTTGCAAAAACAGAGTTTTTTTATTATTATTATTTATGTTTTTTATGAGCTTGTGTTGAGATTTGAATGCATATTTTCTTGTTCTGTATAACACTTTGAATTACTTTGTGTATGAATTGTGCTCTACAAATAAACTTGCCTTGCGAATGTGAATTTACTGACTTTCATCAAAATGTCACGCTTATTTTTTGAGTTCTGACGTGTGCTTGGTTTTGTCCAGTTCAGGTTTAGTCCTTTTTTTAGTTCCAATTTTGATCACATGTATTGCTTGTAGACTTGCCATTCAAACAAGAAAGAACATCTGTTAAAAATAACCAATAAACATATCAGAAGTAAAACAAATTTTACGTCGTTGTACGTCAAGCAGTTGCGATACAGCCCAAACCCCTGTAGCCCATTATGCAGTATGTGATAACCCTCTTAAAAGTACATATTATTCAAAACATAAACATCTCAAAAGTAAATGCACCTCGCTCCACTTCACCTCTGCTCCAAAACACGGCGTCTTACGGAGCCGCGACTGTGTTTTTCTGTGAGTCAAAGAAGCACACGGCTAAAATAATCACCTTTTTTTCATGCATTTTTGTGATTACTTCTCTGCAACTCCTGGGCCTTTTCCAGCGCACACAGATTTCAATCAGTCTATAGCCGCCACCGTTGCTTTAGTAAATTGTTGGCACCAAATCCACGTCGATCCGTTGAGTGATTGCACGCTGCTAAAGCTCTAATCCCATTTACTCTTTCAGCGTTTGAATGACTGAAACTGAGCACACTTTAAACTTTCTCTTTTGTGTCAACAATCACCGGGTTGATGAGGGGCGGAGGGACCAGCGGCCTAAACCTGCTCTGTGGAGCTCAACACACACACCGTCAAAGAGTGTTGTAGTGGACTGACTGGCACTATATTTACTCCAGTTGAGTGTGTGTTTTGACCAAAGTTAGAAATTGTATGAACAAGGGCAGATTTGTATTTTACTCTCCGGCTTGAAACACTGCATAGATTGTGTGATCCTCTGTGTTTTATTTTGATTTATTTCACTTATTTATTGTGTTGGTTTGGTTTGATGACTTTGCTTTCTGTTAGATTGTACTGGTTTTGTTTATTTAGGACTATTAAGTTGTTGTTTTTTGATGTTTTGTGTCTGTGCAGCATTTTTGGAAACTGTTTTGTTATAAAATGTGCTGTGGATATGGATTTTTGCACCTCTACTACTACTGATGGTGCTGCTGCTATTACCATAGTGTAACCTTGCACTGTAAACTGGTTTGTGGCGAGGTTTGAGTTTTCAAGCTCAGGATAATCCATTTTGTACGACACCAGCTGATCCATCCTCACAAATATGGTGCAGAGGTTTAGACTGTAGATTTTCCTATCAAAACCTTTCATCAGTAAAGGATGAAACGTGTTATGCTAAACGTGTATTAAGTAAAAAAACTAGCATTTTGTCGTTAAAGAGGACGCATAATGTATTTGTCAATTATTACTTGGTTCGGTGGGACAGAACCTGTGGTACATATTTATCATCGTTTCGGATCAGTCAAGTGGCAGGTTTTCTGAAGAAAAATCGAGAAATAAAAGTTGAAAATTACAGAATTCCTGTGTGATCAATAAGTGACATACCATCGTAAAGGCAAAGTCATAGTACACACAACTGACACATTTTTTCTGATTAAACAATTATTTCACAAGATAAAGGTGTTATCCAGTATTATTATTTGTCAAATCATGACTATTGTGTAATTTATATGATCTGCATCAGAGGGGGGCAAACTAAGGCCCGGGGCCCGCAAAGCATTTAATAAAACATGTTATGAGTTAAGTATGGCGCATTTGTCATTTTTATGTTCATTTAAGATCAGTTTTGAGAATAGCCACCACTAAAATAACACTGAACTTTGATGCATCGGTTAAAAAGAGTCACCAATGGCACCGTTCCCACCAAATAAAGGTGAGGATTTTTTTTGTGTAATTTAGGCATTAAGTCTATGTGTAATAGTGTGTCATAAACTGTAGTTTACAACATCCAAATTGTAAATGGTCCGGCCCCCGGGCAAGTGAGAAATCCAGTGTTGCCCTTGAGTCAAAAAGTTTGCCCATACCAGATCTAGATCCTAGTTTGCATCATGGTTACTAGGTAACAGTTTGGAATTACCTCATAATATGTCATCTGCTGCTCATGTCCAACCAGAAAGTAACATTATAAATGCCACCAAAAATATATGGTCGAATTTTTTTAGTCATAACCTATTATATTGACTTTAAGCTGATTGGCTGCGGTCATGGGCTGAGAGTCCCTCCTCCTTCCACACGATTTCAACAAGTGCCAGATCAATATTACAGAGCTAACCTCATTAGCACTGCTTTAGCCAGTTGTAACATCCGTTAAAGCAGCACCACGTGGGCTTCCTGGTAGCGGGCACACCTCCAGCATTACTCCATAGAGTTAGAAACTTAACACCAAACTCCGGAACATTCTCCAGGGAGTTTTACTTTTACTTTTTTTTTAATCTCCTGGCAAAGAAAGACCTTTTCCATGAGATGAGCTGATGCAGACACTTATACAGTTATCTGTCAGGTCTTAGGAAGACACTAGTTAACTAGAAACTAGTAGAAACTATGTTTTTTAATTATTTATTTATTTTTTTGTGTGAAATACCAGTAATAAAGCAAATGTCTATTTTTTGGTTGAAATCTTAAACTGTGGAGCTTTAATTATACTTTATTAGCAAAACCTTTACTGATGCAAATATTTTCAAGGATTAAACAAAAAAAAAGATTTACTTTCACATTTCTATTCTGTTTATGCTAAGAAAAAAATAAAAATAAAAATCCATCGTTTAATATGTGATTGATGTACTATTACCTTTATCATTTTTCTTGAGATCCTTCATTTTAAAACCAAAATAAATCACTGAATCACATAAAATATTGTATGAAAACACATGAATAAACCACACATGTGTTTCTGAAGGTGAACCATCCAACCAAATTGACATAAAATAACTCCACATCTGAAAAAGATAAGGCCGTTTTGCTGATTTCCCACATACTGTATAAAACTGCTTATCGAGGCCATAGCTTCATCTCATTTTCCAGTCCCTGCACACTTAACGTTATTGAGGCATTTAGGACTGACCGTAGAAAGGCAAGAGTCATGGAAATATTATGGCTCCATGTATGTGAAGTAGATTGGCTGAGGAACACGTATGGAAGCGGCCAGGGTTTCTCTGCTGCACTCAGGTCAATTACACCGGCTGTCGGAAATCTATACCGTCAGCAGCATGGAGCACTGGACAGGGAAATAAGACACGGCGGGAGAAAGGGACATAATTTGATCAATTTATGAGGAAGTGGTCAACTCAGAGAAATGTAGCTATAATATTAACGACGTTTCATGGTCCGAGTTGGTGTAGTATCTTCATATAAGGGGGAATTGTCCAAGGATTTGATTAAACAACTGCTGCGCCTTTCAAGATAACATTTAAAGGCGCGGTATACCTGGTTTTTCCTGTTTTGAAACGTGAAA
The DNA here is from genome assembly GCA_019453435.1 of Rhinogobius similis. Classification (NCBI taxonomy): domain Eukaryota; kingdom Metazoa; phylum Chordata; class Actinopteri; order Gobiiformes; family Gobiidae; genus Rhinogobius; species Rhinogobius similis. The sequence goes on along the minus strand of CM033628.1, from coordinate 9,196,397 downwards.
AACGGGACCAGTTTGTCTTTACTTGTATTGCTCACTTTCTTAATCCAGTCCCAGCATCCTAAATATTAATGGCCATGAGTTTATGAACATTTTTGATGAGATTTTGAGCCCAGAGTGTCTTCACAGGTAAAGGTAAAGGTTCTCTTGCAGGATCAGATGCAGAGAAAGCGCTGTGGTCTCATTTTCACCCGAATAGATGCTCTATTTTTTTTTTTTTTTTACAATATAGCTGTACTGAGACAAAACAGACTTTCCTTTATTACATGCAAAAAACTGGGAAAATGCTGCAAAAAATTTATTTCTAGATGAGTTAAAATGCTTTGTTTTCAGGATGTTAATCTTAATTTCAGACGTTCTGACTAGTTAAGATTAGTTAAGACTCTTAATTTGATGGAACTATATTATTTTACTTGTTTCAAGCCATTTCTGACTTCTTTCAATACATTACTTTCTTACTTTAAGCCACATTCTCTGCCAGATAATTATTTTACTTACTCCATTAGCACATTTAGTTTCTTATTTTATGGTAAATTATTGCAAAATCAGTCAGAAATACCTTGAAACCAGTGAAATATTCTGCATCACGTAAGAAATGAAATCTCTTTCAGTTGAATCTACTCAAATCCAGATAAAACTGTAAATTCAAGTCATTTTAAGATAGGCTAGGTATACATTTTTTGCTGTGTAGATCTGTTTGTACTGTTTCACAAGAGTAAACATAAGGTGCAGGCCCTTTAACTAGCTTACATAATGTTTAGCTTATTCAGTAAAAGCAGTACATTTGGTTTGGCTAAAGTTGAAATCAAATTTGTGCACACAAACTGGGACAAAAACACGAAATAAACTTGGACTGGACCTGGACTAAACCAAGACCAAGAAATGGACCAAATCAGGCCATAACTGGGCTTGAACCAAAAGCAAATGAGGACAAGTGTGAATGCTAATTGGCTAGTTAGTTCAGTCACCAGATGCTCTTGTATTTTCACCTCTTTGCCAAGACTTTGGATGGGTTTCATAACCAGCAGATGGTTAGAGAAAAAAAAAAACAACAACCTCTAAATTAAATTGGTATAGTGTTAGATTAGTATTAGATTAGTCATTTTAGTCCCATACGAATGCTCACGTCTGTGAATTGGACATTTTTTAGTCCATTTGTTGAAAGGTATTCATTCAAAATATCTCTACTTCCATTTTCATCCAAATTTGAACTAAATGAATATTAATAATTCACCATGGAACCTTCTCCAATCCAAATAGTGTCTTTATATAAAGTCTGGGTGCTTTTGGTCCAAAGTTTGGATTGAGGGGCTGTGTCAGGTTGGGTGGATTAAAAGAGAGAAGCTCCATCAGATTGAGTGGACGCCATTCTGATTGCAACAACGTAGTGAGAAGTGACGTTTGACGGTACTGTCCAGGTAACTCTACAAACAGACATAAAATAGATGAAAACAGAAGAAACTATTGCAACATGGATGAATTAAAAGGTTCCTGTCATATTAAATATGTTTGCCAGTCATTTCTGGTATAAAGTGCGATGCTTACAAAATAATGTTGATATTGTGAGGTACCTATGTAAAACTAATCCCAATCCGGATAGGGCTTTACTTACACCCTCAGTTCCCTGTTTCTTAGCTCCTATTTTCTCTTAACTTTTAAAAACTTCTCAATGCCTGTCCTTTTCTGTGGTGATGTAACTGTTGGACATCATTGGACTTGCACACCGAGGTTCGGATCTGTCCAATATTAAAGGGCCTATGACAGGTTGGACTGCTCGTTTGACAAAAATGCAGTTAAAATAAATATATTTCAAATTTTGTTAAAGTACTTCACAAATTTGATCACGGTTTAGCCATTTTTTCGTTTCTTAGTTCTACTTCCTGGTTGTAAATGATGACATCACGCTAGGAAATTACCTAGCAACCATCCCGTACACAGGGCCAAAAGTCATTTAATGTTACAGATTTTTAAATTTTATGAATAAAGCTACCTGCAAACGCCTTTATTTTGTTAAATCAATGTTTAAAGGATCAAAAAAAGTAGTTTCTTTTGTGTAAATTATACATAATCTTTGTCTCCCCAGTGTGATGTCATCAATCTGTTTACTTCCTGTTATTTTCCACATATTTGTTAACTTTTCTCCACAAACAACTGCTTGATTGGTGTAAAACTAAAATGTATATCTACAACTGGTATTAATGCACCAAATAAAGTCAAAATTATAAAATCATGAAAACCTGTCATACGCACTTTAACCAGTCAAAACGCCTGAAATTATAATGAGTATCCCAAATATATTACACGTTTTATAAAGCCAATATTAAACCTTTTTAAAAGTCTAATTGAGGTTCTAAGACTTCAATTATTCACTGTATTAACCCGCAATATATGCCCATCGATCTGTCTTTGTTACAATATGACAAAAGTCGCTGTAGTTCATGTAGTCTTGGTTTGGGCCAATGGTAGTCCTTGTTTAGTCCTGGTCTATGCTCTAGTTCTACAATTGCTCCACTTGTCATGTGCTGCACAGTCTACCACCGCAACCCCATTTCCCACGTTGTTTTATATGTATTTTTACCACTTTCCAGCACCCACCTCCACACAACGAGCGCGCCTTCGTCCTGGTGTGTCAAATTGTCCCTGTTCATTTTCCCGGCAGGACAAACTGTCAATCGCTCACTGTGAGAGATTGGCATGTGCTATACATCCAGAATCCCCCCAAGCATCAAAAACCCATTATTTTCCCTTAACATCTTTGCTCTCCCTGAAGACTATTTCCATAATAAGCAACTGACAGCGAGTCTCCCTTAACCCAGAACACAGTTGGCGGAAGAAATTGCTTGAGTTTGCACAAAGTTAATGGCTTCATCTGATGTGTCGTTTTGCCAAGGTGGAGATGCACTGGAAAACGTCTTATTGTCGCTGTATTGACAAGCGTCATTTAGCCCAGTGTGATAAGATTAGCAGATATGAACGTGTGAAGGTTGTAAAATATGCTTGGGTTGTGTTTTTCTTGATAATTGTGAAGTTAGTGAAGTAGTATGCGCAAAAAAACATGAAATAGTGACCCTAAAATATAAATTAAATGTGACGTTTTGCTGCTTTTAAACATGATTTTACGTCAGGGGAAAAAAAAAAATCATGGATCAACATAAAATCTCCCTAAAAGACTGATTATCCTTTTTTTTGTAAACCTTTTTCTAACCCTGAAGCACAGTTAATTTGTCCCCGAGTCCGAGTTATTATGCTATTTCCATCCAACCCTTGAGAAAAAATTACTATCTTAAAAAAATATATAAGTTAAAGTAATGAAGAATTAAATAGTATTCATCTTGATTTGCTGATCTTGATTATATTATCCAATAGAACATGTAAGTTTTGCTCTTATTTAAAGTGCAGTTGTATTTATTTATCTTATTTTATGTAAAATAACATTTTTTTTTATTGTTGTTCTCTTGGAAATCTTACTTTAAGACAGTCAAAGAATACTCCAAACTATAGAATCAGATTTGAGACAAAACTATTTGAAATAATATTACAAAAATGTTAATTAAAAAGCAAAGATAAAAGAATGACTGACAAACAAAATATATATTTAATCTTTTTTTGACCCCTTTACATAATAGTGTTTTGTCCCAAATTGGCTTCCATACAAAACTACAATAAGTACTACTTATTTCGGGAGCTCTTATTAACTTAGAACATAGAACTTTAGCGACAGAGCTCCCCCTGCAGGTCTCTTGTGAAAATACACCACAGTAAAAAGATGCAAAACCTTTTTATTACGTACATTTATTAGTACGTATATCACACACAAAAACATTTCATGTCACCAAATATAAAAAGAAAAGGCCAAGGTTTCTCAGGAGAGTTGTCTTCGGGTCACCGCATGGACTGACCAAGATATATGTAACACATAGATGGTAAATGTGTTACTTAGTTCTGCTTTAAGATGGTCTTTTTTCCAGCGGGCTGAATTCCTGTGCATCATATTAGATAAATACAATAACAGCTCCATTAGTAAAGTATATTTGACCGACCAAATATAACCCCATCGCAACCCCGCAGCAGTCTTTCTTCTCTCACAGAAACGCAGCACAAACAAGCTCAAAATGAAGTCAACAACTACATAATTGCTGTTTTCATTCCGTACAGTGAACCAAGAGGCCCTATAGACGCCATTTGGAAGCTGGGGTTAAGTTTTCTCTCAAAAACACATCAGTTCCTGTGAAAACGCTGACTCAGTGATCCGTTCAAAGTTTGACTGAACTGCACTGAATCATCAAACATCTCCACTTCACTTTATGGTGTGGTACTTGCCTGGAGATCTGTTCTTTCATTGCGTTTGACATCATATTGCTTTCAAACAAATCCATAAAACTCTTACATTTTGTCTGGATAGCAAACAGAGCTCTTATTATTTGAATCGCTAAGTGGTGTAATCTCCCCGAATCAATGTGTTTCTCATTCAAACTAAATATAACCAGATTTTTCAGGAAATAGCGGTGGCTGTGAGATTGTTTTCCGTCTGACTGACATGACGGCAGCGAGGGAGCACAATGCAGATTACGGAATGAAGCAGCGTGTGGTTATTCCTTGTAGAAGAGAACAATCAAAACAGGCTGGAAGCTTCAAATGTTTTTAGGCTTTAAAGGAAACAATATTATGCATTTTTTATATTGTTATTAACCTTTAAACCTCCACTTGAGTGTCTTCAGTTTGTCATGTTTTAGAACTAAAAATAAACTGCTTTTACTGATAAAAATGTAACTTTATCACTGCATTGGGAGATGCCATTTTGTCTTTGCTGTGGCTCCATCTACTGGCTGCGGAGGCAATTACACACGTGTAACTATATACCCACAATGTATTGCAGTAAAGAGTGGATCTGACGATGATTTAAGGATTTAAAACGGCAAAAGATTCTGGGATAAATGACGTCAGCATCATCTATGTCACACATCGAAGGAGTTCAGTGTTGGAGACATCAAACAATCGTGAATCAAGCTAAATGCTACTCCGGGTATGTTTTTGATGACGGAACAATGTTAGAACATGGTTAAAAGCACAACAAAGTAAATTTTGCATAATATTTGTCCTTTGAGCTTCAACATTTTCCCAGCAATCTTTAAACTTTGCATCACAATAAATACATTACATCATCCATTGAGAGCTACGTGTGAATTTGTTAAATGTTGTCAGAGTGTCCCGAACACTAATTGAAAATTAATTGAAATCGAGAATAAGGAGATTGTGGGTTCGAATCCCGGACCACCCCAACATCACACGATCTCTCTGGGTGGAGTCTGCATGTCCTCCCCGTGTTACCGTGGGTTCTCTCCGGGTTCTCCGGCTCCTCCCACCGTCCAAAGACATGACTGTGTTCAGGTTAATTGACAACTCTAAATTGTCCCTAGTGAATGACTGTGAGAGTGAATGATTGTCTGTCAATGTCTCTGTCTCTGTGTCAGCCCTGCGATGGGTTGGCCACTGTCCAGGGTGTACCCCGCCTAAAGCCCAAAGTCACTGGGATAGGCTCCAGTCACCCGCAACCCCGAATGAATTAATGAGAACCCTTAATGGGATGTTGATGATTCTACAGTTTATTTGCAGAATTGAGAGAAAATATTTGTTGATTTTGGCGCAATAAACAAGCAAGCGAGCAGTGAGAGTTGTCTTCGGGTCGGCGTCAGAAAAGTTGTGCCTGGTTTTGCAGCAGAGACAGCAGGGGGCGACGATGAGGGTTTCTAACACCCCGAAAATACATTCGCAACCACCACACTGACTCACAAAGACGTTTAATAAGGTAAAAATGTTACTTAGTTCTACTTTAAGTCACAAGGCGAGAGACAGATAGACATACACTGGAAGACAAATCTTTTATGACAATGAAAATTCACCGCTACATTATCCATTTTTAAAAGCGGGAGGAAAACTATTCTTACGCAAACACAGTAAGCCTTTTTAGCTGCCTTTCAACAACACGCCATAAACTTGAACTCAAAGTTATATAATGCTGGTGAGTAAAACCATCTTTTCGCCTCTTTGTACTTCAGAATCTGTCAAAAGTGTTTTGATACAACCGCGCCATGCAGCAGACAGTGATCACGTAACAGGCTGTGCAAAGGTAATTACTCATCAAAATCTCCCCAATAAAAGACATCTCGAATTGGGGGAACAAAGTGCGGTGGTGGTTTTTGATGCTTTGACAGTTGCAAAACCCTCTCCAAACAGGCTGACACTTATACCAAACTCACTTTTTATATCTGGATTACATATTTCAAGCTTTTTTTTTGTGGCATCTGTTACATGTCGCTATGATATAACTGCAATTTCAACAGCATTGGAAGAGGAGAGTTTCAGTCAGACAAATACAGCAAACAACAACGTTTATCCTCTTCAACCTGTCTGCGGAGGCATAAAGCAAGTACAGAGATGTGTTTGGCTGAAAAGAGCATGAAGCATAAAGGCTAGAGTCTGTTAGCATAATGTCTGCTTGACTTGAAAGTATTTGGGGTCTAACTTTTCTATTTAGATCCCTGTGTCTATTTTGACACAGAAATAATGAAAGAATTTCTGTAAACCAAAATGTGTGTATATCCATATATTTTGCAGATATATCCAACATATTATGGACTTTTTTGTAAATCAAAAAGGCAGATGTAGTTTGATATTAATAAGCTATTGCGTACATTACAATAGAATATGCGGTGTTGTGTAAAAATAAAATAAAAAGCAAATGTTTAAGGGCTGTTTATTCCCAAAGAAAGTAGAAGACACAAGACAATGTATGTACAGTATTAGTAAATTGCAGATATACTTTTAGATGATTGAACTCTGAAAATAAAATAATAACTATTATCTTAACATTGGGTTGTCAGATACTAATCGATACCAAAACTAGAATCAAACTGGATACTCATTAGAACAAGAACATCTTTAATATACATACAATATACTAAGGACACGTGTTATGAAAAACAATATTACAGATGGGACAAAATCTGACTTTTACTGAGCAGTTTTAGAATAATCTTCAGCTTTATCAGAACTAATACAAGATAAATTATATAAGAAGAGCAGTATATAAGAAAGTACTATTATTTTGTGTTGAAAATTTAATACGTGTTTTAAAAGGAGTGCTGTCATTTTGGTATTGATATCGGTATTGAGTGTTAAAGGGGACATATCATGCAAAATCTACTTTTTTGGCCCTTAGATACCTTTTATTGTGTACTGTGGGTGTCTGGTAGTGGCTAAAAATTGAAATTAATCACTTAAGTAGCTGCAGAGATATATTTATATACATTTTGCAACATATTTCTCAGTTCGTTCGAATATCCGCATTATCTGTTACGTATTTTTATCTATCACGTCACAGCGGAACTACTAAACAAGGTCAAGAGCTTCAGGCAGAGACCGCCATCTTTATTTTCCTCGTAGCGATTTTGTAGTCCAAGCGCAAAGATGTCAAAGGTGCGAGTGGACAAGTTAAAATGCTCTGTTCTTGGTTGTGTTAACCAGCACAACTCATTACACCGACCGCCTGCATCCGAACAACTGAGATCGGCTGGTTACGTTTTATTTTTAGTAATGTACCACTGACAGTGGGAAAGTTCAGTTTGTGTGCTAAGCACTTCAAGAGGAGTGCTTCAGTAACCTCCGCCAGTACAACGAGGGATGTGCTCAAAGACTGCATTTGATCGAAGGGTCAGTTCCTTCGGTCTATGGAGATGACGACATAGTGGAGCGGTAAGTCAAGAAACGCTGAAACACTGTTTATTAGACCTATTTTTATCCAGTCATTCTTTACCTGTGTGCTGGCCATTTGTGAGGGATTAGCATTACACCTGTAGCTGCCCATCTTTTACTCGGCTGTTTTCCAGCTGCTTAGGGCACATGTCTTTATATATACATAGAATACATTTATTTTTGATGTTTTCATAAGGCAGAACTCACATCAGACTGCTCGTAGCTGACGTTAGCATGTCACTAGCGTTAGCATGTCGCTAGCATTAGCGCGCAGTAAGCGTAGCCCGCAGCACCATAACTACACTGACTGACTTGACAGTAGCCTTTTTCCCCGGACTGTTGTTGTAGTAAGATGGTAAAGTGAGGGTCCATTAGACAACCTGCTAATATCTTTCACACACAGTTAAGCTAACGGAGCGCATAGCGAATTACATAGTAGTAAACAAACCATTGAGATGCAGCCATTTGAAGTCTTTGCTACGGAGGATCGTCTTCTTCGATTTCCTCTTGGTCTGTGTCAGACTCTGGCTCATGGCTGGATGTTGATTTCTTCGCTTGTTTCCATTTTTCGATTGTCATTACGTTTTTTTCTAACTTTGGAGAAGTTTTGGATCCGACAGACGGACTGTGTTTGGGACTACAACAATGGCTGAGCAGGCGAGTCTGCGTGCAATGCGCATGGGAGGGGTGGGGTGCGAACTAACTCATTTGCATTTAAAGAGACAGTGCCAAAACAAGGCGCTCAAAAGCGCTCCTTACAAAAGGGGTAAAAGAGAGGCATGTAGAAAGAAAATTAGGAGGAATTCAGACTGTAGATTGCAGGTATAGTTTATTTAGACCCCAGGTAAATGTTTTAAATGTTCAAAAGGTGAAAATAAAAGCATGATATGTCCACTTTAAGCCTTTTCCTTGGTATCAAAACTGAGTTTGAAATTTTAGTACCGTGACAACTATAAAACAGATTTACTTTTCTGTAATTCCATAGAAATTGATTGCATTGGTATCACAATTCTCCCCCAGTGTTCCTTCCTCAGTTACTGCTGGAAAATGTGCAATAACTTCTGTGCAATAACTTACCAACAATTTGAAAAACTAATTGATTAATTAAATAAAATAAAACTGGTTTTCGCCAGTAGGTACTTGAAATAATTTCAAATTTAAAGAAAGATGAAAATGAATAGTGTAGGAATATAAAATGTTCTTTGTAATAAGGTTTCCGTTGGACAATTTTGCCATAAATATAATAAAAAAATAAAGAAACTGGCAATATACTAGTGACCAGATTTATAATTACCAAAGAAATACCAATAAAGTTTTGGGTGTTCTCAAGACAAAAGATTATGGAAACCATGGTGTTACTGCAAAAAAGTCATTATTCTCTATAACTATTGCAAATGGTAACAAACCTGAAAGATAAATTCATAAAGGGAATCTAACCATGACATGACTACAGAACATATACATCACTTTTTGCAAATTTCACAAAACCACTGCTTGTTGATTCTTGAACAAAATCTGATGTTGGTCACTTCAGTGTCCTTCCTTGACAAGCACTCTCGCCTGTTCTCTTGGGTTTACATGAAGTACTTTATCCGGACTGTATAATTGTGTTTGGCAAGCAGGAAACCAAGTCCAATTCTCTGACCACTGTGAGGCAGAATCTCATTACGGCCTGCACTTCAGAGGCAATTATTTGGTAGACGGAACGCTCCAGATTTCCTTTTGGGGCACTGTGTTTGAAAGGGTTATGGTCATTTCTCGATTGGTGACTTTTCACGCACAAAATGTCCTTTTGGGTTCAAGTACTTGGGGGAGGGGTGACCAGGGAGATTTCTATTAACCTTTCCACTGACCAGAAGCCAATGTTCCACCAATGACTCCTGGGGCTTTAAGAAGAAATGATGATGAAGGTCAAAGTTCAACCTTCAATTAGCTTCGAACAGCATATTGTTAGCATGTTCAAATACTTACCATTTTGCTATTTGGATTCAATTTTCTTGTAAATTTCAAAATATATCCGATATATCCGGTATATTGTCTTATTCTCATCTTGTATCCTCTGTAGAAATATATGCATGTAAGAAGGAAAGACAATGTGACTTACAAGCTGTCAGTATAAAAAATGCATCAAAAAGCAATTATTTCTATGGAATGCTCCCTCAACGCATGGCCACAGATGACATCCATAGATTTATTATTTGTGCGTTTTAAATATTTCATCAAAATACTCTTAGTAGTTCAATTGTTACTTTCACGTTAATGTAGAATTCAGTGGTTGACACGCGCTGCTCATTAAACTCGAAAGGGAACCGTCTTGAATTGATGTGGCGTGAGGTTTTTTAAATGAAGAATGAGGCCTTTAATGATTCTTGTGAGCCGATGCTTCAGCTGCGTGGAAACAAAGACACAAAAGCGTGTTGTTCCATGTGTTGTTTTTTATACGTCCGCAGAAGTAACTAAACATGATTCCAAGCTGCTGTGTGATGGAATCAGCTCCTGTTCATGTTAAAGAGGCCCACATATTTAAGACCAGGCTCAAAACGTTCCTCTTTGAAATAGTTTATGGTCAGGTCAGTTAGGAACATAAAAAAAAACTACAGTCTTAGATATGCTGGGAAGTATGGAAGCTTGAACACTATCCTCTGGTTCTTCCTACTTTCTCTATCAACAATATTTAACATTTTAGTTCACCTGTAGTCTGTTCTTTCCTGCTCACATGTTTTTCTCTTTTCTCTCACTGCTTCAGACATTGCGGCAGCTGCTTATCTGCCTGGAGGAACTCTCTCTACACTAGATGAACCACCTTCCTTCGTCCTGAGTGGTTCTGGCTCCACAGATCAAATGGATACGAGTCAGTCCTGGACCATCTCGGGGAGTAGGATCTCTCCTTCACTGTGGTTCTCCTTGAGGTTTATACTTTTTCCCACAGGGGTTTTTAGTAGTTTTTCTTCACCAAGACGGAGGGACAAGGACAGGGGATGCTCTGGGACAGTTATCAATTTGCTAAATTCCTTTGAACATTGTTTATTTAAACTGCTTTCTACCTGCGACCCACTGAGGCAGCTGTTGGTGTAATTTTGGGGCGCTACAAAAAAACTGAATTGAACTGATATCAGGATAGATCCAGGACAGGTACGCTTTAGGTGCCGATATAAATGTGGCTATGATCACTAAACTGTGTTGTTCTTAATTCTTCTTAGTTCCTATCTTTTACCACACTAGCACCACCATTCTACTATTTATAAATCAATATGAATTTATTTGTCCAAAGGGACAATTCAGGCACACTGAGCAGTTAAATATTATTAAATGAAAAGTTCAAACAAAGCTCAACAAGAGGACTCGTCAGGTCTAATCAGCAACTCCAGTGTCAGGGCAGTTTGAGGAGAATAACAGCCCTCAGGACAAAGGTACAGTTTGCCATTAGTATAGTGCAGTAGTTCTCAAGATTTTGCCTTTTGAGAACCATCAAATCTAAACCAGGGAAAAAGTCCACACTCATTCCCTAAGTCACTCCACAGTCCTGCCCTGGACTATGTAGTGGACTAAATAGTGCCCTCAATCCTGGAGTGATTCGGACACTCAGCTCACTACTTTCTCCTCGCCGCGGGTCAGAGAGCTGGTATGGGAACTCAGGCTTATATGCTACTCTAAGTAGTGAGAGTTCTGCCCCCAGGGAGGAGTCACTGAACGCCTGCCTTTGTTTGGAAAATTGTTTGTCTCTGGGGTCTGGGAGAAAAAAAAAGTCTCCAAAACTCCGATAAAAATTGAGTTCTGTAATGAATATGGATCAAATCCTCCTGACGCACATATTTATGAACTAATAATCATCACGTTTTATTCATCATGGATTGCACGTTAAACATCAAATGGACTGAATGATTCAACTTTTTGCCGGAGATTTGCGATCTATTCACATCTTAAGCTAAGGTAAGCAGCTAACGCCCCCAAGTCTGCTGCTAACGGTTTGTTTAAAGTGTTTTGTTCATAAGTTAACATAACCAGTTAAAGACCTGTCACTGTCCGCTGTAGTTTTTCCGACCCTTGCAATGCATTGTGGTCAATATTGACCTGTGTAGTGACCATTGCTGAACACTACTTTTCAAGATGCATTGTGGGAGTGCACTACTTTTTCACCTGCTGGACATTCAGACTCCACTAAAAATGGCATGACCAATATCTACAGGGAATAGTGCGCACATTCGGACACAGCCCAGGTCTATTATTATTTTTATTTATTTATTTTTTTGTTAAATCTGGCCTGTAACAGAATCATCCATCACAACTAGAATGCCTGACCATGGATGACGGAAAATGTGTCACTGTTTTCATATTAATTAACAATTCAAAAGAAAATATCCTATCCTTTGAATTGTGAAAAGTGCTCAAAATGGTTAATGCGGCTGTAATTACTGGGTTTATCCACATGAAACAAAAACTGGCACAAAATTCAGCGTCTTCTCTGCCAGCACAAATAAACAAAAGTGATATTATTTTTTCACAAAAACTTCAGAAAGTGGTGCCATTATTCAACCCTAAAGACTTTAAACCATAAGATTAAAACTGCAACAAATAGGATTAAATATGTCGGGTTAACTGCTTTCAAAAACTTCCAATCTTCCATATAAATTAATTGAAATATCCACTTCCGTCCATCTTTAACATTTTAAGGAACGAAACCTATTTATTTAAATTAGGGCCAAATAGTTATAGATAGAATGACACGATTATTATAGTACTATTCACAAAGAAATGAGGAGCAAACATTTGGATAAAACACACTCTTGATAGTAACTGGTACTGTGCATTTGTGAAAGTTCAAGGCCGTTCATTTCCCCCAGTCTCTTGTGAAGGATATTAAATGTAATATTTGAACACACACTTTGCTCGACGGTAGCATCACATTAAGCGTCAAGTCGTGCGCTGACAGTAAGTATGATTTGCCTCTGAATACCGTAGTTTCATATGTTCTGAAAGCTGTGGTCTTTAGAATAATGGCAGGGTTTGTGTGTGCTGTCGAATATTAAAGCTTTCCGCTGTGGGAGGACCTCGGCTCACGTCAAAACACTTCCTCTGTCAAAGGAATATTAATAAATGCCGGTGACGTAGGAAGACTCCTGAGAGACACATTCACATTTGAACAAAAATCAGCAGCTTCCACAATTAGGATTTGCTTTTAGAGGTTTGAAGGAATGGAATCTGAACCGGAACATGTAAAAGATGAATAAGGAGAGGATAAATGGGGGTTACGAAAGGAGCACAGGATTGTAAATGCATCAGACTTTAACTACCATAAAAACAGCACTGAATTGCCTATTCACCTTATTCCATCAGTTACCACGGGATCCGCCATTTATTGTACCCCTCCATCTACTTGTATTATTTCACATAAACCTGCAGATCTCAATAGCAAATAAGTTCTACACAGATACAGAGGCGTTTTCAAGCCGCTCAGAGAAATGGTGCAGTGTTGAGTTGTTGTTGCATTTTACACAAATCAGTCTACTTTATATCATATTTTAGTAGCCAGACTTTTCCCTCGTTCTCCACATAAGGTACATATGACAGTTTGGACGCAGATTTCACTAAAACATAGTGAACACGATTAGGGCTGGGTGATACGGTGATAAAAATCGAATCGTGAGCTGGTCCCTGTGACAATCTGCTATTTTTGTGAAATCGTCATATTGTGATTCACTGTTTGTGTCTTTAATGCAGCTGTCTGTTCAAACACACTTTTTCTCCTGTTGTTTAGCCTCTGAAGCCTCTGAGCAGATGACTTTATTTACCTCTTAAAGGCCAGAGCTGCACAATTAAACGTGCAATAATTTCTTCCACAAACAACAAAATGTCATGTTTTGGATTTGTACAAATATGTTCTGAAACAAGCGACAAAAGCGCGACCAAAAGCGATAAAAATGTGTTTAAAAACGCGCCTACAAATAACAAACGTGACTCAATGCACCAAAATGCTTAAAATGTCAAAAATGCAGCTTAAAGCGACAAAGATGCAACTAAAAGTGACGCGTTTACATATGACACAACAACACAACTGAAAGTGACAAAAGTGCGATTAAAAGCAACAAAATGTTTAAAATGTGAATTTGAACAGAATCCTATTATTGAAACATAAATTGCAAATCTAATCACAATCGCACTGGTCAGAAAAATCACAATTAGATATTTTTCCTAAATATACAAAGTGAACACGAATAGTGATAAAATCAAAATCATCATCAATTTTTTGCCATATCGCCCAGCCCTAAACACGATTATATATTTAAGATTTTACTAAATGTGTTGCTTATTTGTCCCCAGGTTTATAATGGTACTTCCTGGTTGGACATGGGCAGAGAATATGGCATAGGCTGCGTCCAAATGTCTGCACTTTTCCCTAGAGAGTGCACTACATAATGGTCAGTTTTAGCGTTGTCCGAATGTCCAGTTGGTAAGTAAGTAAACTTTATTTGTATGGCGCTTTTCACGGACCAGCGTCATGAAGTACTTCACAAGCAACAGTATAAACACAATTAAAATAGTTTTTAGCAGGTGCACTCAAAATTCCCCACAATGTATCTTGAAAAGTAGTGTCCAGCTTCGGTCACTGTACACCGGTGAATGTAGACCACAATGCAATGCAAAGTTGGACAAACAACAGTGGCAGGTCTTTAACTGGACACAACAGACTGAATGAAAGCACAAAGAGGAGCTGTTTAAATGAACTGTGGAGCCGAGATTATGAACAAAACACTTTAAACAAACTGTTAGCAGCAGCGTTGATAGTGTTACTGTAAACCATAGACCGTATGAATTACTGGACTGCCCTAGCCTAGCCGTCGAGTTCCAAATTGGAAGTATCCATGGAGGCTGTTTCGGTTCCATCAGGCCGAGCTGCCGTTCACTTTCTATTGGGACACTGGTGCCCTTTACTCTGTAACTGTTTCGATCAAACTCACCATCTGGAACTAAAATGTTTGTTTTGACACACTCCACATGATCCTGGTGTTTTTTTCTCCTTAGGTTGTTCATAAATTAAGTTATTAGCAATAATAACTGACCAACCAGGTGCTTCCTTTTCCATGGGCCGTTTTCACTCGCGTTAGCAACAGGTTTGATTGACAGGTAGCGCCGCACGTTGCCAACATCTCATCCCACCGAGGGGCGCAAAAACAGTTAACTACCTCACTCCTGATTAGTCCGTGAGGTTACCATGATACGCACTTGGATTTCCAAATATGGAGTCTGGCTCATAGATGTATTAAATTAACTGGATAAGGCACGCCCCCTCTGTCTGTGTCCCAGATTGATTAGTGGCCGTGCAAGGTACTGCAGCCTCTTGGGCCCAGCCTTTTTCTAAAATTTCACATTATAATTGCAGACAGTACTTAATTATTAAGGTATTTAAATAAAATAGAAGGAAATGTTCTTTTCTACCGTTTCTAAAATCGCTGAAATTACCGTTTTTAAATTAAGTGAGCCGCGTGAACAAGCACGTCGGGCGATACAAATAGAAGCACGTGGACAAGGCTAGACTAGTGATACCTGTAAGTTGTATTTTATTTAATTTCAGACTCTTTCACATTTGATCTAACATGAAGAATACAATTACAATCACACAAGCTAACGTTAACACAAAAACTTGCAGCTGCTGGTCGTTCACTTCGCTCAAAGCATCATGTGGTCACGTGGCGCCCTAAAGCAAAGATGGCAGCCTCCGCTAAAGCAAAGATGGCAGCCTCCGCATCAGGAAGTAACGCGGAAGTAAAGAACTTTTTTGGGGTCATGCGCCAATGAGCACACGCCACAGGGATAAACAGGGCGCCATTTTGGTTTCATCTTCCAGTTTTAATTATAGTTCTATGGTTTGGCTCCACTTTAGCTGCTATAACTGCTAGCCGCGATTGGCTTTATTTGGCTGGAGCCGAACGCTATGGGTGACGTTACATTCCCATAGTCCATCGTTTTACGGTCTATGCTGTAAACACGAATGTTCAAGTATCTTTTTAGAAACTTGGATGAGAGTAGCTCATATTAGTCTCAGAAATATTTTCTCACCTCTTCTCTTGGGCTCTTTTACTCCCATATCTTTGAGTGCTAGTCTATTCAATTCTGATGTTGTTTTGATTAAAATGGTAAATGGTCACATTTATATAGCGATTTTCTACCTTTTTTAAGGCACTCAAAGTGCTTTACATCAAGGAACCAGTCACCCATCCACTCACACATTCATACACCAGTGTACGCAGACACTGGGGGCCAGGTGGGTTAAGTGTCCTGCCCAAGGACACAACGGCATTATTCATCTGAAGGAGCTGAAATCGCACCACCAACCTGCGGGTCAGAGGATCTGACCACTCTACTACTCCATGTCTGGAGTGGGATTCGAACCGCCGACCTTCGGATCAGAAGACACCCACTCTACCTACTGCGCTACTGCCGCCCCAATTAACTGATTAACCAATTAACTGATTAACCAAACCACACATTCATACCATATCTTATAACACTTTCAACCACAGCGTAAAAAATATGATCCTTGTTCTCTGTTCAACTCAAAAAACCCTCCGCCTCCTCAAGAAATCCAATCTTAGTCGCACCCTGCTCTTGTGTTTTTCTCTGCGTCATCTGTACAACCAACATTGCCCTTTCAGAGGTTCATATTTGCTGGGGTAGAAACCTAATAAAGCGGACGTATGGCTTTATTTTCTTTTGCAATGTGCAGATCAGATATCACAAACCAACGAGGTCTAAATCATCATCATTACGGTTTTATATTTTATTCATTGGATGTAGCTGCAAAGCACAAAACTAGGTCTCCCTGAAAAGCACAATTTCTTAATGACTTTCCGCACAGAGCCTGCAGCAGACAATCCTGGAAGTCCTGAGTCAGCTCTATAGGCCCGTAACTTCTGCTCTTTCTCTGTAAAAAAGAATTATACTGTATATTTACGAGGATAATTATGAAAAATGATCCTGGCACGGCCGGAGCTCATTACTGGGTGACACAAAAGGTTAGGGCCTTTCTATGTGAACAGATCTGACCTTTTAATTACGCAGACTCAAACGTTGATTAATGTAAATACGACAGCGCTAAGCCGGCGTTTAACAGGTCGAAATGGGGCGCGCTGAAATACATTGTTTATCGATTAACAAAATGGACTGGGTGGAGCAGGGTGAGTACTTTTTGTGTTATATGAGGATATTGATTTGTTGTACGGTACAAACTTGCCAATCTCTGAATAACTGTTCTACGGATTCTTAGAGTTTTGGGAAATAATGTGGTAGTTGTGGGAAATACATTAATGTCTTTGTCGATGCAGCTGTAACTGACAATATTTTATTACTTCATTTCAATATTTTTTTATTTGTTGTTTCCAGATTCATCAATTTGATTATCGATTTGACAGAAAATAAGAGGGTTACAGCTTTCTTTTAATTTTTAACATTCCCAGCAGCTTGATATGTTCTTTTTATGAGATGGTGAACAGAAAGAAATAGATAAAGATGAGACACTGCAGGTGCATAGAAAAAAATCTTAAATTTAAAGTTATCAGTTGGAAACTTCTCCTGTAGTTTACTTACATAAATGTAAAATTAAAATTATGTAAAACGCGTTTTTATGTCATGTTTTCATTCAGAAATATGGCATCTAAAGTGTAAAAATGGTCAAAATTGCACATATTTTTGACAATTCAATATGAAAGATGGATAGAACCAGGCTTACATTTTGTACAAATATTAGGTACAAAAAGGTACATTTTAGAGTGAACTAACAGAAAATTGCTCTAAAAAGTCAAATTTTCCTTCATATTTTTTAGTTAAAACTTTGATAAATAAAGGCTTAGTATATCAACAAATCCTTCTGTATGTTCCGACAAAATCTTGTTACGTAAAGTTTGATGTGTGTAGGAGTTACTTTAAGGCTGATCTTTATGTCTCTGTGGGAGAAAAATGCATTCTGAGAAAACGTCTTTTGAAGTTACAATATACCAGAGATCTATAAATCTATAGATGAAGTTGGTTAAATTAAGTTTGTCGTTTCCACATGAAAGCCTATTCACCTTTTCCGCCCTCTTTTGCCTCTTTTTGCCACAGACCCACACTCCTGTAGTAAACGCACTTCGGGTTTGATGAGAACCCCGTTCACTCAAATGGCGAACGAGGGAAAAGTCTCGCAGCTAAAATATCATATAAAGTAGATTGATTAGTGTAAAATGTTCAATGTACATGATCAACAACAGGTCAGGTGATTTCCTGGGCGGCCTGAAAATGGCTTTTTATTCCATGTAGAACTTATTTTCTGTTGAGCTTGTGTGCCCCATGTACGGAAAAAGATGGCAGCGCCCACAGCAACTTCCGGAATAAGGTGAATATGTTGAGAGCTTAAACTGACAAAAAAACGATTGAAAAAAAATTGGTTTTGTCTGTTTCACCTTGACAAAAGTCCGAGATCCCACCAGTGAGACGACCTCATAGTAACAGATTAAGAACTAGGCTTATGTTGTTATTTGTGAGATACAAATGATTTCCCTCGTGGATCAATGACATTTATCAGAGTCTAAAGGATGCATGCAACACTAGAAAGACTGACTGACTCATACAATAACAATCACCCCGCATTGATTCATGGATGGAAATTTAAAGTGTCAATAGGTTTTAGAGCTGTAGAGCAAGAAACAAAAGTATGAACATTGGTGCACTGACCTCAAGAGGAAAACATGGCATCAGACAGATTAGAATTATCTACACTGCACTGGTGGGTGACTTTAGAGGTAACTTGTTGCGATGCAAATGTTCTGACAGCTACAGACAAGGGCTGCATGATTAAAAAAAGAAAAGAAAAGAATTGCAGTTGCGATTAGCTTTTAAGCAATTTATGTATAAAAAGTAGGATTCTGTTCTAAGTGCACATTTCAAAGGCACCCAGGAGCTTTAACATTTAAGAGAAGACTGAAAGCTGAACTGCAAAACTAATCCAAGAATCCCATGCATTTCAGAACATGTTTGTAGAGATGTGAAAACTAAAGGGTTTGCACAGGGACATCTATTACCTAATGCAATCTGTGTGAGTCGATATGTGCCCCTAGTCAAATTTGTGTTTTCGACTTCCATCTGAAAGCAATTTTTGATCAAAACATTCTGATTTCTAAAATGTTGTCCAGATGAAACCTGTATACCATGGACCAGACCTGGACAAATGAGGAATTATACCAACTATATATCCATGTTTTAAATATTACTATGCTCATTTGTTCCATTTTTACATTCTGAGATATTTTGAGATAGTTATTGATCATTAAGTATGTATGCACTGTTCAATTTTTTGCATATCTTCAAAACAACATTCACAATGTCATCAATAATTCAATATATTGCCCATCTCCATTTGCAACATCGCCACTCATCGAAAACTGCGGTCATTTAAATTTGAATGCTCTTTATGTAGTGCATTTTGCCAACACCAGTGATATACATTTAGCTGACACGAATCACTTTGGACATCGCTGCTCCTGACTTCCTCACTCAAGTGTCTCTCTGACAGTCTTGGCAGGGAGTATTAAAGGTGAAGAAAGCCACCGCGGGTGTCCCACTGATCCAGAGCCAATAAAGACATGCTGCTCGTGGCTGGAGACATGCCATGTCCCAGGGGAGCCGCGGGATTAAAAGGTCCTCAGAGGACGAGGCTCTGGCACATGCGGCGATGTGCTGCTATGGGCATCAATTAAAATGTATGAAATAAATGCTGAAGATGTTGCGGTACTAGCCTGGTGAGGAGGTTTAACATGATGCCAGGGTTATCCAAACTGCAAAGGGTTTGACCTAGTTTTAGTTGGTATTTTGCCTCATGCTTTTTGAGACGGCAAGTGAGAGCAGTTACAGCTATATAGTTATTTGTACAGAAATTACTGATTATTATTATAATTAGAATAATCAATAGTTACATAACCTGGGAGTAAATAGGCTGTGTTTTAATCTCATAATTTCAGATGCAAAGGCCTATATAATAATATCCAACTAGAAATATCCAAATTGAAAATCTGCAAATATTGAAGTAGGTTATTTTTCATTGGCTCCATAGACTTGCCAGATTAATTGCATTAAAGTGCATATGACAGGTTTTTATGATTTTCTAATTTTGACTTTATTCAGTGTATTAATACTTGTTGTAAATATATATAATAGTTTTACTCCAATCAGGTCGCTGTTTGTGGAGAAAATTTAAAAATATGTTGAAAATTACAGGAAGTAAACAAACTGATGACATCACACTGGGGAGACAAAGATTATGCATAATTTACACAAAATAAACTACTTTTTTGACCCTTTAAACATGAATTCAAGTAAATAAATAAGTTCAAATATATTTTTATTTGTCAGGTATAAGAACTGATGACATTAGATTTTGTTTTAGCCCAGTTTACAGTGTGGTTGCTATGGTAATTTCCTAGTGTGATGTCATTATTTACAACCAGGAAGTGAAATTAAAACATATAGAACTGCTAAACCGGGATAACACTTGTAAAGAATTTTAGCAAAACTTGAAATATATTTATCTTAACTGCATTTTAGGTAAATGAGTGGTCCAACCTGTCATGGGCACTTTAAGTGATAGCACCCATTTTTAAAGCGTGTTTGCTCATTCAGAAAGTCACCTAAACCAAGTACTTGATGAGATATAGAATTTACCAGCAGCTCAAACGTCTGTATATTGTCGGGAAAAAACAAATCTATCATGCAATCCTGGCCTGCCATTGACATCAGTCTAAAATGTAGGGCAATTTGGGAATGTTATGATGTCATGTGGACGCAACCTTTTGGTCAATGAAAGATGAACAGGCTTGTATGATGTAGAATATGAAACAGTTCTGATTGCCTCCACTGTCGCTTCCATTATCTAGGTGTAATCCCTCATTTGTCCAGGAACGTTCCAAAGTAAAAAAAAAAAAAAAGGCTTCAAAGGTAGTCATTTGGACACATTTTTTACATCAAAATGTTTCAAACGCCATCAAGACTTAATTTTCAATCTAACGTACTGACTTAGAAGATAGAGCTGAAAATGCACTGAGCTAGATAAGAAAGAGAAAAGGACCTTGACCTGAAGCTGCCCTTCCATTTAACTGCTATCCACGTCATGGTACCTTAATGGATAACATGCCTTCTGTTTACGTCCTCACACCTTGGGCAAGTGAGAGAATGCGCAAATCAAAATCGAAGCAGACACTGAACAGCAGCAAAGGCGAGTCAGGCAGATGACAATAGGGTTAGGGCCCTTTGACGCCAGTCCTACTCCCCACTTCCGTCACAGAGTCAAGGCGACAAATTGTCTCTCCACTTCTTCTCACTTGTCCTCACACTTCACACGTGTAGATGCTCTTCCTCACAGCAGCGACAGACACGTACCTTTCTGCATGTTTTAATGTCCAAAAAAGCGTGATGTGTTATATTACAACAGCAGGAGGCAGAAGTTGTTCAAACTCATGCGCATGGATCACATACATGGACCAAACGGACTGGGTTATTACACCTTATGTTTGGATTTACACAAGGCTAAAATAAAGGTAAGCTAACGTCACATTTTCGTCACAGATAAAAGATACTTGCTGAGAGTTGAGAGAGTTGATTAAAAGTTGAGCTACGAATACGAGTGACAAAGTTTTGTGAATAGAGCCTGAAGCCAAACAGTGCGCTTTTGTGACGGAGTAAAAGAACCCACGACAGCTTTACTTCAGGTGATTGGACCCTAACCCACACTGGACTCTAAAGCCTAAAAACAACAGCCCCCACGACCTTCTCCGTGCTATGAGTTCCAACAATGTCATTCACACTAAACACACTTAGGATGCCTGTCATCAAAACTCACCTGACCAGTTTGGACCGGGGATTTAGAGAGAAAGGGCCTTATTCATCTTATTCCGGAAGCAGCCGTACGCGCCGCCGTCTTTTTTCCGTTGTATTAGTTCACATGGAGGAGGCGAGCTAAAAGAGTTAGAGAATAGTTCTAAACGAACTAAAAAGACGTTTTCAGACTCCAGGAAATCGTTGCGTTGTTGACTTGTTGTTGCTCGTGTTCATTAAACATTTTACACAAATCAACCTACTTTATGTAACATTTTAGCGGCGAGACTTTTCCCTCGTTCGTCTTTAGCTTTAAAGGAGTTCTCATCAAACGGAAGCGCGTTTACAACAAAAGTGCGTATCTGTGGC
Organism: Rhinogobius similis; assembly: GCA_019453435.1. NCBI lineage: Eukaryota > Metazoa > Chordata > Actinopteri > Gobiiformes > Gobiidae > Rhinogobius > Rhinogobius similis. Next base: position 9,174,443 of record CM033628.1, on the reverse strand, counting down.
AAAAAAAAAAGGCAAAAGTGGGCAGGGCAGAATAGGGTGAATAGGGCCTGTACCTGATTTTGAACCGTGAGACAAAAAGATGTTTTTGTTTGAACTATTAGCCCCGCCCACATAGTCCTTCCTTTCACTCATGATTGCACCACGACTCAGAAACGACGGTCTGGAATATTCTGATGCAGTTGTTTTCATATAGTTCCTTACAATTAGCTCTTAGCACTTTTGAAACTGGACCATGAAAGAGAATCACAGTCTGGGATAGTGTCAAGCAGTTATTTTCTCATGATTCATAGTGAACAATGTGATTGGCTGAAAAGAGGTGACCCTGGCAAACGCCTCTGCACTAGTTTTTTCCTAACAAAGTACGTTTATAATATGCGCAGATTATACATTACAAACTCGATGTCTTTCCATGAAGTTGAAGATGTGTAATGTAAAGAGAAATTTATCTTAACTAGAGTTAATAAAAATCAGATACAAGCCCTTTAAGTTAACAGGTAGACAAAGGAGGTTTCCGAGCTCAGTTCAAGTCGAGATCTACAAATGGTTATCATGCTGTTACTTACAATTTCTAGCCCACGTATACCATATTCAGTTTTTCATGTGTTTACTTCAGTGCACTATCATTTGCAGCTTCTCGGGCCAGTACATTTAGACTGAAAACGACTTAGATGGGTGTCGAAGCGTCTTGATTTCAAAAACAGTGTCCAGTTGACTACATCTCAAACCTTTTCCATCATCTACCTTGCTGCCACCTCTAACACATTATCGTCAAAGCCACGAAGAATCAAAGGCAAACCGACAATGCGCCCCCATCACACTTTTCTTTAAGCTCATGATCGGTAATTGTCTTTCACTCTTCTTCTCCAGTGATCAGCTTTCCAGACCATTAGACCACCTTTGGTTTGAACTCTGCTCCGACACACATCATTGAGATCGCCCCCAGCAGGCCTATTGAAGAAATCATCCTTTATACCACGCAAAAACAACACTCGACAAATTGCTGCTCAATAGGGAGTAAATGACTCCTTCACAATCGATGCCATTCTGCTCTGACACCACGCATTACTTACCGCCACTTGCCACCTCAGCGGGTTGTTTGTCGGAGGCACATGTAATCTTTGAGTGGGCCACATTTGAAAATAGGTCTCCAGGTGCACAGCTACAAATGACTAGATGCTCATTTCAATTGCAAAGTGTAAAGTCGGATAAAGAAGGTAAACAGAGAGAAAGCTTATGCTATACGTGGGCTAGAAATTGTAAATAACCGCAAAGCGACATTTTAGGCTGTGATAACCGTTTGCAGAGATCAGTTGATGTGTCTTTTTTTACTTTTTCATGGCTGATGCTGATACCAGTTGTTTAGAAACTAGAGAAACTGATGGCTGATAAGTTCTGCCGATATTTTTGGGCCAATTTGTGGGGCCGATTTGGATAATTTTCTCCAAATTATACGATACAGATTTTGTACAGGGGTGCACGGTGGCAGAGTGGCTAGAGCTTCTGCCTCTCAAGAAGAAGATCGTGGGTTCGAATCCCTGACCACCCCAACATCACAAGACCTCTCTGGGTGGAGTCTGCATGCCCTTGCCGTGTTACCATGGGTTCTCTCCAGGTTCTCCGGCTCCTCCCACCGTCCAAAGACATGACTGTGTAGGTTAATTGACAACTCTAAATTGCCCGTAGTGCATGAATGTGAGAGTGAATGGCTGTCTGTCCTTGTCCGTGTCTCTGTGTTTGCTGCGACGAGTTGGCCACTGTCCAGGGTGTACTCCGCCTAAGGCCCAAAGTCACTGGGATAGGCTCCAGTCACCCGCGACCCCGGAAACGGGAATGAGCGGTAGAAAATGAATGAATGAAATTTTCTACAAACTCAACTGTAGCCCAGTTTAATTGGAGAGAAGGGTAGTTATGTTTTGTGCATTGCTCTTTTCGCACTAAAGTGTTCAAGTAAAGCTTTGAGTAGGTCAGCCGAAACAAAATATCGGCCTGTGCTGGAGATTTAAAGCTGATAAAAATAATAAATATCGGCCTGTGCTGAAGAATAAGCTAAAAAGCCAGATACGTCAGCGAATCAATACATTGGTCCATCTGTACTCATTTAGTCAACATGTAAGTATTGTTTAAATACTTTACAAAGGCAGATGGCAGTGACTTGGAAAGTACGGGCTGTGGTTTTATTATTTTCAACACAGAGGTACCAGATTTTTCCTGTTTTCAAACCGTGAAAGGAGGAGGTAGATAGTGTTCGAGGCTCTAACTTCTTCTTAATTCTCACAAACCCTGCAAGAATATTTTGGGCTAGTTCAGGCCAACCAAGAACTTTTTTTCTTTTTTTTTCTCTGTAAACAAACTCCATATGATATCAATCTCAGGGAGGCGTGTCATGTGTCATTGTTTAAAAGCACAATTATATCGACTTTTAGAAAACAGTTGATCCAGATAATGCTGAAACGCCCATTTAATATAAAAGAGGAAAGAAAGACGAACGCCCATCCAGTGAGTCACCTCCTCTGCTGGAACATTTTACTATTCCATTACACACTAACGTTTTAAACACCGATCATTTATGAGGCTATAGGGCCTTGTTAACTGCGGAAACAACATGTGTAGCTCTTTATAGCAAAACATGATAGAGAATCGACTACAGCACGGCCTAACACACTGGCACTGAACATACACATAAATCTTATATATGCTGCTGTCATTGATGCAGGGGACTTGATAAGAATGCTGCCTCCGTCTGTGGACAGGAAACATCACCTCAATATGGCTCGAACAATAGCTGTTGTCTATCATTTTTAAGTATTATTTCAATCTATTCTAAAAGCAAAAGAAAGAAAAGACAAAGGTGATGGAAAGATGTCAAATCATGATAGTAAGAACTACAAGATTCAGAATGTGAAACAGCCAAAACATTATGATAATCTCTTAAAGCAAAGGAAAGGTTATCTTATATTTGTGAATAATATCTGGCCCTTTGCCTCCAAAAGCATTTCTTGTGATTTTATTCCTTGACATTGTTGCACTCTTGTTGCTTGAACTTGCATTAATATTTTGCCTTACTTGCACTGCAAATAATTTGACTATTCATGGGTTTCAGCTTCATGTTTGATGTGTTGATGACTTTTGCCCGTTCAAGAAATATTAGGCGGAGCTAGATTTTCATCACTCTAAAACCAATAGATATCTTGGCCAGCATGTCTTCTGTGTTCTATACAGAGAAAGTCAGTCTGGTGCTGCTTTGATTCCGTGTAAATTCAAGGTCATATTTTGTGGTCTTGTCCTCCTGAAATTTTGGTTAAAAAACAAACAAATCTAACATCTTACATTTCCAACATACACCTGGATATTATGGTGAGATGTAGAAAGTCAAACTATTTGGTGTGGTCCATGCAATTGGGAGATGGGTCGTTTTCCATTTGAATGTTATGAGTTCAGACCTCAGGCTGAATGGACTTCGTAAACATAGCGACCAGATTTGGTTTATCAAAAAGGAGGACACCTGGTTTGTAAAATATGTCTGAGTAACCAGAATTCCTGTTGCATGTTAATTTATTCAGTCAGAATAGTCCCATTGATATCTGGAATCTCATCTTAAGTCCAGGCCAAAAGGATTTAATGTGTAATATTTGTTCAATGGAATATCGTGAATGTGTGGCATCAGGTGAGGTTGGGGTTCTCTCAAGGAAATTCTAACAAACTATGAATGTATCTCCACAAATAATAGATCATTTTTGTCAAATAAAAGTGGTGTAGAGTCTGAGACATGAAGCACTCCGCCACGACATCCAACTTATCCCAATGTGTTTACAATACGATGAATCAAATTAGGTACATTTTCTGATCAGAGCACTTTGTCAGATGTGCGAGAAAAAGAGTTTAGACAAATGCTGCGGAGGAGCCAGGATTGTTGCTAAAACAATGAAAAGTGACCTGCACAAAGCTGTCAACTGGTTAAATTTCTGGACATTTGGGGTTCATTTTGAAATTTCCAAGTTTTTTTGGGTCTCAAAAGGTGGACATGTTCGGTTAAAAATAGGACACCCCAGTTATCGTATGGCTAATGCTTATGTAACCATTACTTGTATTATAAAATTATGATTTTGATAATTTGGTAATGTATTGTTTATTTGAAGGAACTAATGGCAATTTTTAAGGAGGACCCCAGGAAGATTAGCGGCCATTAAATGGGCAGCTAATGGGGATCCTAATAAAACAATAAAACAATGTTAGTAGAGTGTAAAAACGTTAAACAAAACATATTAATTAACACGATTGTGAGAAGACAAAAAAAGTGGTAGTTTATTATCACAGCTGTAATACTTCACACTTTATCTAGTGCGTGAAGTGAGAGTGTCTCCCTCATCCCCGAGTTCACTGGAGCAGCGTTCCAGAGCATTTTTTCAAGCTGGACGTGGGGAAAATCCAAATTACCAGTTACCTGGAACACACCAATTGTCTAAGCGGAGACTTTGTAGACTCTATCACCCAACCACAGAATGTCACCCTTTCCCAAGCCTCTTTTGTTAGTTGTACGTTAAAATCACGACCGTCCACTTGAAATACATCTCGTTCACATGTATTCCTTGTATTTACGAACTTTTTTTGGAATACTTTGCGTCCAGTTAAGAAGGAAACCCAAATGATAGTGTCTTGTTAACGCTGTGTCCGAGCGTGCCGACGCTTCAGACAGAATAATTGGCGGTATCAATTAACGCCTGCTGCCTCCCGTCACTCTGCATGCACGGGCAACGCTCTGTCGTTCCAGGAAGCCGAGGGCCCTCTCGTATCCCGTGGCAACCAGTCATTCCACAATCACAATCTCAAATCAACATTTCATTAATAAACAAGACCTGCATGCAGTTTAATCAAAGAATGTATCTCTTTAATGAGCGGCACAACACACTTGGTTCTGATTGCGTTTAAAGAGAGTAAACAAGCGGCTGGTGTTTTTACTTGAACTCTGCCAACAGATCAGCTCTGGACACAGAATACAGTCTTATCATGGATATCTTATTTAGTGTGGATCGAATTGAAGTTCTCAATTTGTGTAATTTCTTTAACTAATGTGGCTGTATCCGATTTTTGTAGTGCAGATACAAAAACAGCGCTTGGGGTCAAAATGAGACGAGATGAGATGAAGAATTTTAAGTTTTAAAGTTGTTTGGACTGAAAACGATTGCGCTCTAGACATACGTGAGCACATAGCTGTTTAGCCTCTGACTTGCCTTTATGTCTATGGCAAAAATGAATGAGAAATTGGCGGGACTTTTAGGATTTAGGAGGTCAAGATCAAGTTTATTTGTATATTTACACAACAACTATGGCTCCCCAAAGCTGTACACATTTACAGATGGAAGAGGAAATAAAAACGAGCATAAAAAACAGACAAATATCAAAGCAAAACGTAGAGCAAGGGCAGCTCAACTTCAGCTACTTCAGGAATGCGTTGGGGAAGTGGGGGATATGTTTTAACCACTGCACACTATTGGAAATGAACTAGATCTGTTTTTTTTTTTTCAAATGTTTAAGACATAACAATCAGGTACAGCAGTGGTTCCCAACATTTTTGTCTCGAGTCCCCCTTAACTTGTGTTTTGGGTAAATAAATGGGTTTACTAGTCAATTATAGTCAATTATTACTATTATATTTTCTGTTTAAATTAGATTTTCGGTCCAAGATACTCCAAAAATAAGATACATTTACAACTAATGTCATATTTAATTCAAATAAAAGTACATGATTTTCATTTGAAACCCGAAACCCAACCAAATACCCCCTGGTAATTCCTCACGTACCCCTTGGGCATCCCGTACCCCTGGTTGGGAAACATTGAGGTACAGCACCTTTAAGTCTCTATTATACTTTATTTCATCACTCAATTAGCTTAAGCAACATTAACACTCGGATCGACTGATAGAAGCGAGGCTGCTAATCTGCACTTTTGGCTCCTGCAACCACAATTTTGTTATTCTTTTGATCAAATGCACAGCAACATTTTAAGTCACATTTAATGTGTTGAATTCATCTAAACAGATGGAGCCTCTAATTTGCTTTTGTGTCATTTTCCATTAGTGGTCCTTACAATGAATTTAGCCCAGATCCCCCCAAAAATTTGAAACAAATAGCGAGTAGCAATTATTCTACATTCCATTTCTCAGTAAATGAAAATAAGATCTCCCTGGAATTGGGGCAGAGTGGAATAGTGATTAGCTCTTTAGTCTCACAGCGGGAAATCCCTGGTTCAATTCCCAAAAACACCATGCTAAAAAATCAGCCTGCTAAATAACACTCAGGAGAAAGGGTGGGAAATGTGTTGAATAATATGCAATAGTGCGATTGTTGCTTTGGAAAGAGTGCACGGTCTGTCAAATCAACTATTAAAACACGTCAAAAAGAGACAGAAACATCTAGCGAACTCTCAAAAAGGATAAAAAGTGATATTTCTTGCACTTTTGATGTTAATGTTATGGTCCATTCATGTATTGTGCGATATTTGAACCTCCACCAAGACATTAACAAGTACATTTACCACATTTCTGATGCAGATATTAATATTTGTCAAAGTTGCTCGCCCAAGAGCAGATAACCCATGACAAAACATGCAACCGTAATGTAATAAACTCATTGTAGCCTTTGACATAAAAAACAAAACAAAGCATATTTACAGTTGTACTTTACAGAAAAGAAACAAAATGACTGTCACATCTTTTCAACAGCGCACACATCTTTATCGCGAGCAAACAAGGCCTCATAACGTTTTTATTTATTTTCCATGGAAGATTTATGTTTGCAGCGAGGATGAAAAAGCAATCTACCTTTGTGTGTTCCTGCTCTTTTTGACCTTGAGCGGCGATGCCTCAGTGATCATTGTCACTTTTATTCCTACCTGTCTACTATAGCTTAGGAAAATCGGCTGCCACGCCTCGTAGCAATAAGTAACGCTGCGTTGTTATCTGCCGTTGTGTGGGCAGCTTGCATGGGCTTTATGGCACCGTGGAGGAGACATGTGTGACCAAATCTTCTCACATAAGCCTTGGATCTTTTACACTGGAGAGGAAGGAGTGTTGACAGAGCTGTCGCATGCAGCAAGAATGAATTTAACCTTTTTACTATTGTCTTTTGTAGGCTGTATGGCTAACATTTTACATTTTGTGTCTTACCGTGTCAAATTCTATATTATTTTGCATGCTCTACAAGAAGTTATACGTCTTGCAAAATAATGTAGTGGTCTAGATACAAAACCAACACTGTTCAGGGACAGCAGATGGAAACGACTTCGCTTTGGTCTGAACATGTGTGTTTTATGAGCTTAAAGGACACATATTCTGCTACAGTAACTTTTTTGACCTTTTAACCATGTTCTAACAATGTTCTGTCTTCAAAAACATACCTAAAGTTGCATTCATGCTGTTTTGAGGAATGTTCATTAGAAAATCCTCTCCCTCCGTGCGTCAAAAACACTTCCTGCTGAACTCCCTCGATCCAGGATGTATTTTCAAATTCCATACGTCACTTATTTGAGAATCTTCTCCTGTTTTAAGTCCTTAAATCATCGCCAGACTCCCTCTGAGCGTTTCTGCCCTCCAAAAACAATAACGGCTACTGTTAGGCTGAATATCGTGTCTTAAAGTGATAACATAATTGTGTTTCGCGCTAGGCGGATGCACTCAGTAAGTGTCATTGTACACAGCAGAGAAATCATTTCATTTAATCTATAATAAACTTTTTTTTTGTTTTAAAACACAAGATGGCAAATTTAAGGTAATCAAAGAGCATGTTAAAAGGCAAATAACAATACGAAAAATGCATAATATTTTTTTTCCTTTAACGTCTTTGTTCAAATAAAGAGAAAACAAAACTAAACCATTATTTATTTAGGGGTGGGTCTAGTGTAAATATTGTTGTACATTGCATTCAAGTGAACTTGATGGAGAGGATTGAAAGGTTTAGGTTTGAGCTGATTTAAATAAAAAAAAACAATACAATATTTATTTATTATTATTATTATTTTTTTTTTTTTACTTTATTTGCGTTATATATCTATTTGTCTCCATGGGGTTGTTTTTGCTTTGTCTGGAATGTTGCACAGTCTGGCATTATACTTAACAAACTTTCTGTATGCTAAAAATTTGACCTCGGTACCTTTTGGGAAGGTTTAGGTGCTTTTTTGTTTGGATCGAGGAGCTGTGTCAGCGTGAATGGATTATAAGAGAGAAACGGCTTTTTCATAAGAAATCTGATCGGGTGGATGTCATTCGGATGAACTACTTTCACGCTACAGCACTGGTAACACATAACACTGACTTAAAATAGTTGAAAATAGAAGAAGTGCAAGAAACAGAGATGAATTTAAAGGGCTTGTCATATTTAAATGAGTTTAGCAGCTTGCCATTTCCCGAAAAACAAGGGAATTACTGACATTGCTGATCCTGTGCGAATGCAAATAGGGGTATATAAATGTATTGCCGTACCGGGGAACATTCCAGTCAATAAAATATCTCCTTGAAGACAATTGCTGGAAGCGGACCATTCAACAGAAATGTTACATAGTGCATGTTTACACACCAGTATCAGTATGTGCTGGTATAGAATGCCACTGTATAAATTCCAGCCAAACTTATTATACAATCAAAAGGTGCATCTTCAAATCTAGTCTAAGAACCACAAACTGAAACCAAAGCAGGATTTCCGCTTTATTTGGGTCATAAGCTATAGCCTAATTAATCAAGCGGTTCCTCTTAAAAAATAATATTTAGTCAAGTGGTACATGACTAGATTTGGATTCAATAATCAATCAATTTCCAGTTTGATAGGTGCGGATGTGTAAGTAAAAATGGGAGAATACTTTACATATAAACGCATTTTCTCGTGAATGCAAAACTCTATTTTTGATCTGTAAAAACAAGAGACAAAGACAAATATATGTAGACGATTGCAGCTCTGTTCAAATAAGTGCAATTCTCTGCATCGATACAACAATCCAAGTGTGACTATCCAGAAAAACAACCAAACAAAAAACCAATACAACAGCACAAAAATATAGATTGGTGGATCTGAGAACACTTCGGGACATATATGAAAGGATATATGAAACACGGGAAATGAAATCACTCTGTTCTCTGCTATTTCAAAGGGATCCAGTACATACTTCAGACATCTGTGCCACCCAAACACATTAGGTTAGATATTGTGGTTAGAACTGAGAGCAGACTCCTAAATAACACAACATCACCAACAAAAAATGGATAATGTTGGTTTTATGCCAAAAAGTTATGGTTGTATCTTGATTTTGAGTAATTTATTTGTAGAAATCCATACATAAATAGCACTTATTCAGAATTATTTTGAAGAATTAAACACAATCCTTCACAAGAACTTACTGTGTATCACCTATAGATTGTCTGTCCATACATTTGTTTTTTGTTGTTTTTGTTGAAAATCAAATGTATTTACATTATAACCAAAAAAAAAGGAACACTACGATGGAACACTCCTGGATGAATGAGGGATTACATGGACGGACCGAAAGGAAGAATAAAATCACTGATGAAAGCCAATTGTTACTTAAATGAGTTAATTAACTAAATAATGGCTCCTATAGGGTGCATAATGGGCAATGTACAGGTTATGCAGAGACATTATTTTATTCGAAAAAAGCTCCTCGTCAGAAATGTAAGCAGTGCAACTGATAAAATGTGTTTCTTTCCCTTTCTTTGGCCTAGTTTTTGTCCGTGGAGCTTTTGTTTTTCTCAAATCTACTTCATACGGTGAAATGGAGACTGAGCGAAGGTTCTCAATTATTGCAGTGATGTGCAGAGCTTAACTAGCTTATTTAAGGTGAGAACTATAATGAGTGTGATCTCAAAGTGTGTACCCATGATAAATGTGAGCGTAGATGTGTTTCTGCTGTGTATCTGGTTTTCTACAACTGCTTACTTGATTTTCTTTTCTTAGATATCAGGTACAAACTATATATTTGGCTGAGTTGTAGACTTTTATATGTGTTATCAGACTTTAGATACTTCTTTTTCACATTGTAGTAGAGAAAATGTCATTACTCAACACGGATTCTTCAGAATGCTGTGATGTTACCTGCATAACCTCTAGTGTGTTCCAGAATTCCAATTATTGTTCCTGGTGAACTAATAGCTCTGAGTGGAATTTGTATGAAGGAACAATAGCTATAACATGTTTAAAGGCTCAAAAAGGAAGATAATTTAGCATAATATGTGTCCTCATATGTGACACCGCCCACCTACGGCCCATAGATGCAGGTTTGTCTCTAAGGTTAAGAAAAAGACACAACCGTATGTCTTCAATTACTTCCATTTATCACTGTTATGTTTACATTAACAACAAATTAGACGATGAACAGATTGCACATGTCATTAAAAGTAATCATTCTCATTGCAAGCTAAATCTATTCTTTTCTTTGGATTAATTAACAACAACACGTTGGCTTTTGTTTCCTAGAGTTGTTTGTGCATTCAACATATGTTTGTCATTTCATACAAGACTATAATTGCTTTGGTTAATACCGGGAAATAAACAATAGCCTTCAATCAGAATAATAATTGTGTTCAAAAAGTATAGACTCCCAGCTCCTCAAAGTCACCGCAGAATCGAAAAAGAAAAATCCAAATAAGGAGCAAAGCGGCGTGACCCGTTTTGGAACCTCCTCTCAACCCAGATCGAGATAGTATTCGATCCTTTTAACAGATGAGCGGTCGATGCAGACGATTACACCACGGCCCATACTGCGAGTGATAAAGAGACTGTCCCATGCGTTAGATCAAACTGACAAATGCATGAGTCCACCACCAGAGCAGCAGCGGCAGCCTTCAAAGTCTCCGTGACCTTGAGCAAAACAGTAAAATCCTGCAGAATCAACCGCAGTAAATCAAGCTCGATAAGAACATCCGGTGCGAGATGAAATTAAATGGACTGTAATGAAAATGTGCACCATAAAGAGATAAAGAGAAGACGATGAAGAGATGATTCATATACAGACCGGAGACATGGGATTACAATCAATGAAATTAAATCCAGTATATGACGTGGCATGTAAATGGTACTTATTGGAAACTTGCAGCGCTTGAAGGATATATCTGATTAGAATGTTCTCTTGCTAGATGGTCAGTCGTCCTACATCTACAGCCTGACACTATAGAACACAACATGCGTTCACAAAAAGCTTGTACTTTTACATTATAGATAGTGTAGATTCCCAAATTTTCCTATATAGGTATCTGGACAGTTAAGTCAATATGTAAAAGGTATCGCCAAGAACTTAGAAAAGGCAAAATATATCCATTGCATTTAAGTGAAAGTTGTTTTTTTCTGTAAATAATAAAAACATACTTTACTTTACTGCAAAATTGACTTTTTTTTAGCCTTTAATCGTGTTATAGCATTGTTTCTTCATCAAAAAACATGCCTGGTTTTGTATTTAGCTTAATTCAAGTTTGTTTCATTAGTCTTTTTTACAAGGTTGTCTTCTCTGCTCCTTCTATGAGCCTCAGAAAACACTCTTTTTCAAATTTTGACATCATAAAGGTAAAAGGTCAAATGTATTTATTTTACACATTTCCATCAACCAGTGGTGCCCAAAGTGCTACACAGTAGATAAAATAAAAACAAGAATAAAATAGTAATATCAGTTCAATGACTGCATAATATGTGTCCTATAGAGCAGTTTCCCAACCAGGGGTACGGGGACCCCAAGGGGTACTTGAGGAATTACCAGGGGGTCCTTGGAATGGTTTCAATGAAGACTAAATGTACTTTTATCTGTAAAAATGTGTAAAAACTGTGATTAGTTGTGAATTTAGCATCTTTTTGGAGTATCTTGGACCATAAATATAATTAAAACAATACATATAATAGTAATATTTGACTATATTCCACTTGTAAACCCATTTATTTGTCTGAAACTCAAATTAAGGGGTACTCTGAAGGGGTCCTTGAGACAAAAAAGGTTGGGAACCACTGCTATAGAGCACCTGACTGTTTGAACTTTTACCCAGATTAACGACGAGCTTGCCATTTATTTTTTTCTCAAGGTAGCCCAGAATGTGTCACAGATTAAATTTTTCTCAAAATTTTCTACCTCTGCATCTCTATTAGTCACTGAATATAATTAAATCCTTGTCTGCCATATTTATTTCTGGTTGAGTGTGGTTTATTTATGGTTCCGGCCGTAGCCAAGATGCACCAGCAGCTTTCTGCACACACTGCTGATTTTCACCAGATTCCTGCTCTCCCGCGGTGAACCTCCATCTGCTCTTTGTCTTGTGCCGCCGCCTGGCCAGCCATTTCTCGTCTGTTAAACACATCAATATTAGATGAAGAATATGCTCCTCACCATTACGGCTAACCTTGGTCCGGGCCCGCGCCGAGTATAATCTTAGGTATAGTGTAGTGCTAACATCACGGCCGACGACCTTCATGCACAGATGCTTTGCAATCATTTTAAAAGCAGTAACAGCATGAGTGAGATAAGCCCTTACAAAAGCAATAGCCCCCGTCGCATCCTTGGGCCGTCAATGGGTGTGAATAATTTCAACAAAAGCTGAAATCACAATACGCCTGAGCCAAGATTAGCCCTGGCGTACCTTGACCTTTGAACTATATGTGTAATAACCAGAGGTATGGACAAAATGGTCGCTCAAATGCACTCACAATCATGATTTCATTTTGTGAAGTGTGTAACACAAGTAACACAGAGCCAGGATATGAGTACTGACTTGTACTTGAGGGCTTGACATCTAATGCATGAGGTAAATAACAATATCGTGTGCTGTGTATTTTGTGTTGTGTATTTGATTAGTAATGTGTTTTGTTTTGCTTTCTGCTGTTGCTACTAAAATAACTTTTAATAAAACTGCTCTCACTGTAAATGATTTATACACTATTATTGTGGTTTACTGGGGTCTAATTGTGAATGTGTGCGATTGGTTGATGACTTTTTTGGGGGGCAGTTCCTTAACTTATACAATGGGAGCGGACGGGGCTGTCCTCATACCTGAAGAAGGTCAGAGGGACTGAAACATGTACCATTAAATTCATGTAGAGTGAGACAGTGTGCGGGAGTTTTCTTAAACGTTTTCTGCTAAATGCTTTTCCTCGTACGCAACTGTCGCCCAGTCAGGTGTGCAGAGTTTGTCTAGCAACATACTAAAATAACTTTAAAAATCCCCCACACATGCATAGTATTGGTGAAGAAAAGACCCATTAAGATACAGCTACCCCAAATAAGACACATGAATGGGAAAGTGAGCTGACATCCAAGAGGGCAAAGCTATTTGACCATTTTGGAGCTCTGAAAGTGAGCACCAGCACGACGGCGACGCTGGGGCAGGACAAAGAGCCGGCTGGTGGAAAGGCTTTGGTTGACGCAGAGCCTGTGGTTTGCAAAGAGGACAGGTCAGTGAGGGCTGGAGTCGGTCAAATATTGATGTTGAGCTCAGGGAAAAATGCCATTGCATCATTGAAAAGTGATTTCACCAGAAAACTCGGCAACTTGGCGACAGCAATACAAGACCTGGTACCAACTCCAGACTTTTCCAATTTCCATATAGTGCAGTTACACCAAACAATAAATACAAAACATATACTGGAAAATGGGTGGCTCAATATCACTGCTGGATAACTCATGAAAGGATTTCAGTCTTTGGTTCAAAAGGCTTTACACCTCAACAAAAAAATACACAAGTCTCAAATTTGTCCATATTAGAATAGATGTAGATTTTGTTTGCCTTTAGGAACATAAAAGCTTAAGTTTGTGCCTGAAACTGTGTGTGACCTCTATATTGTGAGCTAAATAGTTTACATGCAGGCGAGCATTACCTGAATCCACCCCAGATTATCCAAAACCAGTCCAGACACTATTATTTCATACCTATTAAAGTCATTTATCCACTGTGTTTTCTAAGGGAAGTGATTTCTAAATGGAGATCAACTGTCTAAATTTCCCATTGACTTTTTAAATGTTTTTGGTATTTGGAATATACAATTGTCAAAAGTTAAAGGCATAGTGAAAGCTAAACAGACATGCGGTGGGAAAAGGAAAGAAGTTTTTCTAACCTTGTGGTATATAAAGTGTCGGTAAGTGTGTAATTAAATATATCATGCATGCTCATTAGTTACCAAGTAGCTGATTAGCTTCCAGCAAGCCTTTTTTAAAGTTTATGGGGAAAATGTATCATAATTTTACTCACCCTTGACAGTGTCTGAATGCATCAGCGTAAACATTTTAACAAAACTACCACAATAAAGCACGTTTCCTTTGCTTATGCTGAATTATTTAATGAACTATCGAGCGCCATTTGCGTCTTTACTTTACTTTACATGATACTTCTGTTTCTATGGCAGCACATATACATAAAAAGCTGACCATAAACACATTACTGTTGCCGGCGCTCTGAAGTCCTCTTGTATTGTCTGTTTGAAACTTGAGCATATGGCGTGGCTGCGTTATTGTGCCACATTATGGAGACACATCTCCGTTATGCCTGCCTGATCTGCCTGTGTATGTGCTCATGAATATATAGTGAGCAAAGACAATAGCCGGAGCACTCCTGCACCACAAAGCCTCTGCTCTCAAATCCCCTCATATGTGATGGAGAGCGGCCGCCTCCTCTGCAGCGCTGACCTTGAATCCACGTTGTGCGCTTAGCAGCAAGGATTAGAAGAAATCTTCCTCCAACATACATTTTGCTCCAAGAGATCTGCGCCGTGTGTTTTCGCCCCAGCTTAACTTCAGCGAAATGCAAAACAACGCTAGTTTGGAACCGCAATATGTGGCTATTGACAAGAATGGGAGAAAAAATATTGTTCAAGAGGGTGAATCGTCTCTTATCGTATTCTTTTTGTGTTGAAAGTAGGTCGAGCTGAAAGGCAAAGGAACTTACTGATATGGCGCAAGAAGAAAAGACTTCCAAAAGTCAAGCTAAACTCCTAAACAACGTGACTGAAAAAATAATGATTTGCTGAAGACATTTACGAAAATACAGAGCGAGATACAGATGGGCACTTTGACGGAATAGATGGTTGAATTCAAAGCAGACGTATTTACTTAAATGCCAAGAAAGTATGGTCTTTTTGACAAATGGGTAACAGAATGACTTCGCTAAAGGCATTTGCAAACATTGTGTGCAATAATTGTAGGGACTGACTTTGGATAAGTGTTATGGTATCCTTGAGCAGACGAATAGTGTGATTACAATATGATTTAGGAATACATATCTCTGCGATTGCTTTGCTGACAGATTATGGTAGATAAATGTTCAAAAGGACATTATGTTAAGAGCATTTCTGTATTTTCTGTACCTCTCGTTCAACTTTATTTTCCAGATGGTCAGATTTTTCAGTACGCCATGGTCTCTGGGCCGGAAGTGCACAACACACCACCACATTAAGATTAGGGTCGCATAAAATCTCCTCAAGACTAAATCTGTTTCAATAATAACCAAATAAATACTGATACATTAGACTTTTGTGAAAAAATTAAATACTTTTACAATTCAGTACTGAACGGAATTCTAGGACTAGAATTCAACCAGGTCTGAACCAGGACTAACTCAGAGCCAAACCAGGGTTAAAGCAGGACTAAACAAAATGAATTGAAATCGAAAAACAGAATTAAACAAGGATTAAACCATGACCAAAAAAGAATAAACTAAGACAAACAAAAATTAAACCACTATTTGTGAGTCCCAGGCTGGATGCTTCGTTGTTCCCCATCTTTTTGGTGTTTCTTTTGACAACTCTAACCTCAGAATTCCCTGATGTTTTGATAGGTTTCAGCTTCCTGTTTCAGCAACATTATGAGGATTTTTCATCATTCAAAAGCTAGAATACTTGGATTGAACAGCGCTAATTGCCATGTCGCCCTAGAGTTTCCATTTTGTGGTATGAAGTTGGTTCGTTATTGCTGTTTCTTCAGGGCTCAGCTAATAGCAGGATAGATAAAGGGCCCTTTCCCTTGGCCCAAAACAATGCACTTTCTCAACGCACGGTCTCAGAAATATTAGAAACATGCCTTTCAAGGTAGAAAGGTAACCACTTCAACAGTGTATGATCCCAATGTGGGTAACAGTAATACATCTGCTGTTGTTTTCTTGCTTTTCATCTTTTAGGTGTCAGCAGCCGACTAAATATTAAGTAGCGTTGTAGACGTTCATATTTTAAGCATGTTTTGAGCTCTTACAGGAGCAGATTTCATAAGTCTTGCCACTCAGTGTCAAAATTCCATGTATTTTGATGTCACCTGCATAACCTGTAACCATCTGAATCCTGAGAACCTGCTTTGTCACAAAAACAAGAACTGTCCCACTGATCCAAATTGTGTCGGTTCTTTCAATAAGAAGTAATGGAATGAATCTAAGATTACATTTAGGGCATGTTCATTCGTTATTGGGTTTTAAGATGAGCCACTTTTAATCTTGATTTAGACTTTGTTTGGTCCTGTTTGGTCTTATGTGAGACAGGCCTCCACTCTGACAATGTTTAAATCCAGGCTAAAAACAGTTCTGTTTAGACGTGCAAACGACTGAAAGATCTATCTGCACTCTTCCCTTTAAAAGCGCTTTATTTTAAAATGATTCTGTGTGTCTTTTTGTATTTTGTGATTTTAATGCAACTTTTCCTGTTATGTAAAGCACTTTGAATTGCCCTGTGTACGAATTGTGCTCTACAAATAGACTTGCCTTGCCTTTCTTTTTACAAATACAAACAACTGTAATTGAATGAACATAATATAGATGAATGCTTGAAATCTGGAATGAGAAAAGTTACATTTAAATGAAGAAGAATCAGACTGGAAGTGTCCTGTGTGTAATGGAATACTCTCCCACATATATATATATATATATGACTCCTTACTTGTCATTCACCTCTGTCTCGGAACTGGCTTCCTTATCCAAACTCCTGAAGTCTTTGTATTTGAAACTTAGTGTGCTTCCAGGCGTGACTTATCCAAGAAACTACCACAGAAAACAGTGGTGATCCTTTGTACCAGCTGGTTTGTTTGGTCAAAGCTCTGCCAGTCTGAATCGTAACGCTGAACAAACAGTGAGTGGTGGCCTTGCACAGTTTAAGGCCTTGGGCAACGCCATGAATGAAACATGTCTATTCAAACCTGCTGTCTTTGGTAACACTCTCCACATATCCCAAACACCAAAGATGAAAGCATTTGAATAGAAAGCTAATATAATGAGTGGGAGGGGGATTTGAAAAAGTATAAAGGGTTTTAGTGCATTAAGCTAGAATACAGATTTTGGTGGAGGTCATAGGCCAAATCAAGCTCTAAATGTTAAAGTAGCACAGACACAACACAAAGAACTGTACAAACTGTATTTAGAGTATGTATTCTGAAGTGCAATACTGCTGAAAAAGTGTTTAAAAGATGGTGCTATTTCACGTTCTTGAAAGAAATGTTTTGTTACCAACATTTGATTTTCAACATAAAGAAAAATGTAATGTATATTTAGTGACTTAAGTATGACTGTCAGATTTTTTTTCTTCTTTTCCTTCATATTATTTGTTTCTTCTCATCTGAATACACCTTGCATTCCAATCATTTATTTTAGTTCTATCAGTATTTGTTTTCGGTAGTTAATTTTGTTTGTTTTTATGTACGCTATAGCTTTAACTTGTGTGTTTGAATTGAGTTAAACGCATTATCAATCTGGAATGGCTCTTAACAACAGTGTTCAGGACAAGGAGTTACAATTGACATGTTTTGATATTAAAACCAGAGGCGGACTTACCATTAGACAACAGGTCACAATTGCCTTAGGCCCCCAACATGAAGAGGCCCCCAATAAGATGCCCTGCCCGATCATCATAGACACAAGGCTCTGAAACAGTTCTCTCAATATCACAGTAAAGTAGTGCGGTGTACTTTTAAACAAGAAAAAGACAAATTAGTCTCGGATTATCAAACGTGTTCATTCTGCCCAAGCCTAATAAAGCTAAATGGTAGATCAAATATAACATTATAAAATTCCAAATGAATCAGGACATATGGGTAATGCTTTAGATTAAGGTTCCTTAGTTTTATTTATAATGCATCAATAAGCACTTGTTATGTGTTTATAAGCCCTTATAAGGCATTTACGAGCATTTATTATCGTGATAATTGAAAATAATGTAATATGCAGCTCATTGATGCTCTGTACATGTGGTTTATTCACTCAAACATGTTTTGGCTGATGGATTATAAACATGTATAAGGCGTTATAAGAGCATAAACAAACTATTAGTGCTTATTAACATCTTATAAATAGTTAATTAAGGAACCTTAATCTAAAACGTTACCGAATTAGAATTTTCCAATTTACTGCCCCAAATTTATGATCCTGTCTGGCCACCACTCATAAAAAATAAATAAATAAATAAATAAAAACGAGACACAAGAGAAAAGTTACAGAAAAGAGGGGCCTGGACTTCATTTTGCCTTGGGCCCCCAAATTCCTAGATCTGCCACTGATTAAAACCATACAGTTTTGGGATGAATGCATGTGTGTAAGCATACTTACTGTTTCTTCCGCTTGGTACCTCGTTAGCAAGCACAGATAAAATCTTTCTGTCAGACAAGATACACTTTCTGCTCCGTATTAAAAGTTGGCTGGACTTGAACCGATCAGCCGGCAGCGCACAAGATGGATTCTCATGAGTTTGAAAACTTAAATTCGCAACAATCCAGCTTGCAGCACAAAATTACTAAACTTTGGGTCATTTCAATTGCATACTACAAGCAAAAACACAATGCTGTTCACACACAATGTTATGATAGCTAAAGCGTACCACTTTGCAATGCGTTTTACACTTGTCCGGTTTAATCTTAGTTTGAGTCCTGTTCAGGTCAGGTTCAGAGCTGGTTTGGTCCTGTTCTGGTCTTGGTTTAGTTTCAACTTTAGCCTCAGTTTAGTCCCAAATTGCATGCAGTGTGAAGAAATATAAGACAAGGAATTACCAATAAAAATCTAAACATTTCGTGGTATTATACTGCCTCTGTTTTACTAAAGCTGTTCAGGTTTAGAGCTGAAACTATTTCCAAATACAACTTTGTGTTCAATATCTCATTTAAAATAGTGGTTGTTACAAAACATCTTTTCTGATCTGAACATAATGATCTTCTTCTGACAAGTGTAAAATGAAAAGCTCTGACAACAGCAGCGTCTTTATTTTGAAGAATGATTCTCTGCCCTAAAGCACAGGAATCCAATTATCTTCTATGTATCAAAATAAACAAGCTGTTTTCCAAATGCTCTTTATGGAGAAATTTATGACCATCTTGGGTATGTGCTATGTCTAATGGTGTGTACCCTTGAATCCAACTATTGAAACGCCTGGCTATTGATATCTCCTTTTCATGGATTTGAAAAAGAAATATGCGCTGGGGAAAAGGCCTCATGATTCATTTTTATTGAAATGTTTTTTGAATACACTTGAATATTTTGGGTTTTTTTGGCAAGTCTGTCTTTCCCTGACAGGCTCGCACTGTTCATGACTATGGTGTAGTTGCTTATCACAGTCAATAGAAAGTGCTTTGAGATTGACTCTTTTGTTTGTTTTGTCGCAAAATGTTGGGGATTTTTTCAAGGTTATTCTGTCTGACGCAGGGATGGCCATAGTTATTTTTTTCCGAGGGCCACATTTTGAAACATATCTGGAGCAGAGGGCCACAGACGACATTACAACGTTGAGAATCATTCAAAATTTTGTTTTTGACGTAGTTTTGAGGAGCCACCACCCCTTCCAAGGTTTGGAACATTCATTTTAAGTCTGTATAAGATCAGAATAATTCCTATTTAAGTACTACTTATGGTTGTCTGGGCCAGTTTGTCAGGAAGCCGGGGGGCCATAGTTTGGACATATGTTTCAGGAGAACTAGGTAAATTAAAAGCCAAGTCAAATTTCAAATCTGGGTAAACAATAAGCTAAACAAACAATCTGCAGTAGTAAAATAGATTTTGTTGATGGATTCATTTGTATAATTAAACATTTCTGCAATGTCACAAAGTATTCCCCTGACATGGACACAATAAATGGGGGCCTTTGAAGCATAATTTTGGCAGCAGGAATTATGGCCGTTACGAAAAATGGATGCCATAAACTGCACCAACAAAAAATTACAGATTACATTTGAAAATGTACCTTTCTGACAGACATTTTTGCTTTTCTCACTCTGCTTTCGCTCTCTGTGACATGTTTTGTGATTTATGTGTTTTATTATTATTATTATAAATTGAGTCAATCTAGAAGAAGAAGAAGAATTTTTATTTATAGAGCGCTTTTCCACCTAATAGGCACCCAAAGCAATCTATACATTGTTTTATACACAAGTACAATACAATGTTGTGAAATATAACAATATTTTCCAAACTTTTTCATTTTTAGTGTCAACCGTTCCAAACTCATTATTAGCAAGAAAACACAGATTGTATTGTTCTGAATGGAGGTTTTTTTCCTCACAAAAACATCAGCGCACAAAGCTCGGTCACTAAAGCCATATGTTGCTGCACTTTGGCCCACGGACAACGGCTGAACTTCAGAATTACTTCAGAATTACTTGCATCTACGACTGAAAACACACAATATTCAGATTTATCAACTTCCTCCATAACCCTCAAGATAAAGCCATCTCTTACCCAACCCTGTTTTTAGCTGGTGTCGTTAAGCATAGACATTTTCCCTGTTGGCACCTTGTGTTTGAAAATACAATAAAAACGCTCCCCTGGCTGCGCTTGTACGTCTCCAGCCATGCGGAAGGCCGTCTGTCACTTTTACTGCACACTGGATCCTCTCAGCGCGCCGCCGATGAGTGATGGGCCCAAGTGCACGCAGATAACTACAGGCGCCGATGATAAAAATGTGAAAACACACATCCTCCACAGGAAATTGGCCATTTTGGGGCAATTGACAGAGCAGTAGAAGTGATGGCATTCTCCTGTAATGCGGCTCTATTTGAAAATCGTGCACTTGTTCGTCCGTGGGGATATGGCTACAGTCCACTGGATGTATTACCGCGATACACTCACCTAAGAGAGGCATTTTTTTCCTCATTTAGCTATTACTTTCTATTTGTCAGCGCTGCGAGGTCAAACTTAAGTAGATCGGCCGGTCACGGACAGAAAATGTTTCAGTCAACATCAGAACGGCACTTATGGAGTCGTAACAAGAAAATATTATTGTTTCGCTCATATGTGTCATTTGAAGGCTGATAAAACATCATTTCTGGCGGTGAAGGTTGTAAAGGTGAAATGGTAAATTGAATCAAGTGAAAGAATGTGTGTGAGATTGGTCGTCTGTGTCTGGTCCATATAAATCAGCTGTGTACGTACAGTACCAGTGACATGGGAGGGCAATGGGATGTTATTATTAGAACAATATAATTTCAAGTCAACGTTCAAGTCCAAGTGGTTTTATTGTTCCGCTACGGGAAATAAGTTTAGCTCAACCTCTCAAAAACAAAAAACAAAAAAAAGCAGACACAAAAATAATGCAGGAGATGAAAGAAAAAGAGAATAAAGACGGATGTTACAGTAACCCCAATGTGTTTTGCAAGGAACCAGTTACATCACAGAAACTAAGGGTTGGATTGGGCTTATTCAAAGTACGTCCACTTTCAGTAGTTCTTTATGCATGCCTTTTTATATATTTTTTATATTTTATTCATTTCTTTATGTTGCACCTACGCCGAAGCAAGTTCCTATGTTTGTGAATTTCACTGACAATGGCAATAAACAATTCTGATTCTGATATTGATTGTTGTTTGCATATCTCTAATTCTCCAGTTGTTTTTTGTACTCTGCATTGCAATATTGGAGTCGGAATTTCCCCATTGTGGGCCAAACAAAGGCTCTATCTTCAGCTTGTTAAATTTTGTAAAAAATAAACGACTTAAAAGTTTTCTGCCTGCTTGTCTCACTGGAGATGTTATACTGTTGTCTGTTCCGCATTAGAGCATTTCACTTTTTTCTTGCATTAATTATTGGAGTGAGCAAAGTTATCTCTTCACAGATCTTGTTCTGCCACCTGTTTGTCTCCATGGAAATAGATAGTTTTAATGCCATACTGTGGAACATATCCATAGAGAAATAGAACATAACCAAAATGCTATAATATTGTAAAATCTGTCTGTTTGCTTAAAGCCCTACTTAACACTTTCCCCAAAAAAAGGAAAACTAACTATGTTTTTATTGCACAGAAAAATACGCGTCATCACTGTGTCGCTGTATCTCCACAAACCTGACTCGTACATGGCCTGGAGGAGCTCGTTTCAACAGAAATGTTGTTCCTTTGGCTAAAATATTCCACAGTACCTACTAAAACACATCGGTCTCCAGATGTGAGATGTGAGAAAGTTCAGAAGTACGGTTTTAAGTTTATATTTCCATGGAATTATGCAGCTGACTTTCCACCTCCAGAAAGTTAGCTACTGCATTGTTTTGTTGCAGTACGAGCTAAATAATCAGATGGAACAAATGCAGGCAAGACGAAGACAGAACTGGTTTTGAGCACATTTATAATTTATACATTTGTGGAGTAATCGCAGCAAAGGCTTGTCAAGGCATTTTATCAGAAAAAGTAGCATATCCACAATTCTGTCTATTCAAAATACTGCAATAAATATCATACCTTGAGATGCATTGTGTGTTAATATACTGAGAGATATGAATATTGTTAAAGTGTGTATGACAGGTTTTTATGATTTTCTAGTTTTGACTTTATTTGGTGGAATAAAATCTGTTGTAAATATACACCAATCAGGTGCCAGTTTGTGAAAAAAAGTTGAAAAACATGTTGAAAGGAAGGAAAGGAAGTAGTGCAGAGTTCTCAACATGATGACGTCACACTAGGGAGACACGCCAGGGATAATTTAAATTAACAAACACATTTGTCTGACACTTTTAAACATTAATTCATCAAAATAAAGGTGTTCCTATATGTTTTTATTTGTCAAATAATACTTTCTGTGACATTAGAGGAGTTTTCACCCAGTGTACAACATGGTTTCTAGGCAACAGTTACTGAATTCCCCAGTGTGATGTCATGATTTACAACCAGGAAGTCAAAATTTAAACCTAAAAAACTGCCAGACTGGGAAAAAAATAGCTTTGTTTTTAGCAGAATCTTGAATATAATTATCTTAACTGTGTTTTAGTGAAATGAGTACAACCTGTCAGAGGCACTTTAAATGTAAACTCTTTAACTCTGGTTTGATATTAGCTAAATCTGTCCTTGCCGTCTCCTCCTTCGCCGCTCAATCACCCGATAACACGCGTGACACTGGAATGTGCAGTGCATTGATTGATGGAGGTGATAATAATACACGAGCCATTATAACCACACACCAGAGGTCAGGAGTTTAACCTTTGCCATGCACCCGCAATCAGGATCCTGCATACTGTCTGCAGCTAATCTGACATGAATAATAGCAATCAAGCTAGCCCACATTCATCAGAATACAAATGCCGTCTGGGTCCGATGTATCATTTTATACGAACCACAATGACAAGGGTAGAGTAAGCAAACACAACCACAATGCAGCTGGGAGTGGAATGACTGCGGGGCTGGAATGATATGTTTTGCGCGGTGTCAAATGGTGTTACTGGTGGAATGATTAGCAAATTAGATTTCTGCAAAGACCAGAAAATAGTTCATAGCACAATGGTTTTTCTTATTGACCAAGCTTGGTGGTATTTCCGGGGGTTAATTACGCAAAACAAATAGGCCATAACAACTGACTTTTATGGCCATCTGAAAGTTCATTAATTTGTTTGCGTAAAGTCAAGGAATAAAAGATGTGACGGGTGTTATTGGGGTGATTCAGACTTTGCGGTCAAGAATCATTCCAAGTGTGACTTTGAAACTGCAGAAATGGCAAAAATGATCCAACAAGATCTCAATTAAGAAACAGAATAGATCAGAAAGAGGAACCATTTTCAATTATTGTCAGTTACTAAAAGTTACTAAAAAGGATCAAAATCATAATCCATTTCCAGGATTAAATCAAGACTAAAAAACAGATCTAAACCATGTCTGGACTACAGGACAACTTCGTTTTAGAGCACTATATGACTAATGATTAGGAATTAGGGTTTGGACGCTGTTGACCAACATGATTATCTTGGTGTGCCTAGACACTTCCATTTGAAAGTCATTTTAAATCTGCGGAAACTTGTCAGTGAAATCTGACTTCATATTAGCCCTGAGCAGTATCAAGTCGTGTTTCTCTGACCAGTTCCGCAGATTGAAAATGACGGATCGGACGGATTTCGAAACGTCTTGATTTTTAAAGTTGGTTGGTTCATCATAACAAGTATCCAATTTCCATGCACATGTTTTTGATTGCTAAAAATGGTCATGTTATATTTTTGAACCCTTTATGTTTGACTCAATGTCTGCCTTTTTTAAATAATCACATGTAAATACAGGAAAGTGGGTGGGAATAGGTAGAAGGCTAAAAACTTTAAACTTTAAAAAGATTTTTTTTCCAGTGCAGGATTACTCAAGCATGCGAGAATCAATCAAAATACAACTTTGAATATGTTTACGATGAGGGAACATGTTTAAAAGCTTGCAAAAGTTAACCAATGCAGAAAATGTCACTCCAAAACATGGTCTTGCTCTGGTTTAGTTCTGTGTTCAGTTCCAATTTTGTCCCAATTCTAATGTGGTAATTGAAGTGCCACCCTAAATTCTCAATATTCTAGAGTTTACATCCTACCCAGAATCTCAAGATCAAATCAAAAACTAGGAAAATCCTGCCTTAGAGAGCCGCTTCTTCATCATCACACAGTTAAGCCCCGACCATAACAAACACGGTGCCAACAACAGCCCTCCTCGTGGTGAGTGAGTCAGTGAGTGGTGGTGTTAAAAAGCCCAAGAGCAATCTACATCAGTGTGAAAAGTTCAGCCAGCCCAAAAAGAAGCGTCTGTAATGTGCTCCAGTGATGTTAATTGATGTTAATTCACAGAGGAAGAGCGGCAGAGACGGGCTGAAGGGCCGCTCAAAGTGCTTGGACCGATTTGAGTGGTGTGTGTTGATCCAACCCCTTCTCATTCCCGAGTGCAATAAACTCATGATAGGCCATTGAACTCTCTACATCGTGACCCTGGAGTGTACGGCGTTGCGCAAGTGAGCGGAACAAGTCTTTTCTGCTTTGTCTGCGCTTAAGTGGAACAGTTTAGGCTTTAAAAGGTGCACTGTGTAACTTTTCCGGTGGAGGGTCTGCTGTCTAACACAATTTAAATATGTCAAGTCTCTAATGTCCATCAAAATATTATGTTAAAAGTACACATTATTTGTATTTAATTGCTGTATTAACTTTTGCTTTAGCGTTAAAATAACATGTATTGAAAACCACACATTACTTTCTACCTGTAAAGCGCAGGATTTGGTGTTAGCGCTCCATCTACAGCCAGAAGAGGCAATTGCCAGGGGGAAATAAACAAAAGCTAGCGACATTTTAATGGGAGCACCAGTTGTATCAGAACCGGAATGACTCTGCTGAAGATTTATGGACTTAAAACAGCAGAAGAGTCCTCCAGATTTGTAGCTTTGACGTCTCAAATCTGAGGAATTTGAAGTGTAGTGTTTTCTAAGAAAATGACCTTGTGAACAGGATGAATGAAACAAGCGTGAATGAAACAAAATACAACTCCAGGGATCTTTCTGATGAGGGAACAAAGTGGATAAAAAGCCGAAAAAATCACACAAAATCTTAAAATCGAAATGATTGCTTGATCAACATATTTACATAGGGTTAACGCATAATTTGCTTGTCTCCATGGATATATTATTGCTTTTCCAGGAAGATTCCCCAATATGACGTTAAACTCATCTATTTTCCATTTTTACAATTACAGGTGTTGTTATTGCTCAGAAATACCTTGAAAAACATTCTTACTGTGAGCGGTGTCGCCTCCCCACAGACGTGACCTGCTCGTTTCCATGTAGATATATAATGCCTCCACCAGAAAAGTTACACAGCGCACCTTTACTGTGTACTGGTTTGATAATAATGTACAATGCTTTGGACAATTTCTAGAAAGATACATTTATAGTTTTTACTGATTAAGATCATTTCTCCTTCGGCAAGTGCCTTTGTTTGCAAAATGATCATTATCAACGGGTTATTCTAAAAAGGTCAAGCAAAATCACTTTCTGCTTTGTACTAGACCTAATACAGAATACAAAATGAAAATGCATCCTTCCTTATGAGCGAAACCTATTGAAGCTGGTTCATTTTAATATTAACAACTTCTTTTTGTGCTACAATGTCCTGCGCTAACTGGCAAAACATAATTATACCCCACTACGAATCAAACACTACAACTGCAGCAAACTTGATACATTAAACTTGATCCCAAACATGCTACTGCAACCACTCCCGCACCACTTACCCATAATTCCCCCTGATCACTACTCAAGCAGCTAAAAAACTCCAGCGGACAGCCTTTAAACCCCGGTGCAATCCTGCATTAAAGCTGATGCCACATTTCCCCGCTAACAGAACATTTCCTCGGCGGCGTGCTCATCTGCGCCGGCGTATTCTAATTATCCCAGTGCCGTTGATACTCACAGGCTGTAATTGCGGGGCCTGCTGATTCGGTGGGGCGGCTCTTTACTGCTGGCGGCGCGGGAGAATGCAGGACTGAGGCGGACACTGTCTCCTTGTAATCCACATCCCCACGAGGCACTGCTTCTTCAGACGACCAGCCACCTGCAAGAGAGAGCACACAACCCACGCTTTAGTTCTTTCAAAACAGCCCGCAACAACATAAACACAAAGCTTATAGAGTTGGGGTTGCTGGAGTGGTGCCATTTCTGTTCTGCGTTTGAGGAGATTGAATGGTATAGTGCAATTTTGTCGTTTTAGCACACTGGGAAAATATGTGCAATGAGCTCAGAGTGAAACAGTAAAACACTGAAAACAACCACTCAAACAAACTGTTATGATAATGTGTTGCATATACTTTGTAGATTGACATATTCTACAATAGGCGTTTTTATTATAACAAGTCCCTATGATCCTCCAGTCCCTATTTTGTCAGAGGAACCACCCACTTCCCCCTCACTAGTGTTCACACAGCAACAGGGACTGAAAGTGGGTCCAACCGGTTTCAAAAAAACCAACTGTGGAACATTTAAATATTAAATAAATGGGCTGTAACCAATTTTCTTTCATTTAGTAAAGTTGTTTTGCCCCAAGCGCTTAAAAACTTATCGTGGTGAATAATTCAGACGCTAGGAATGCGTTTGGAAAGCGAGGAATATTTATGGACCACAAATTCTGTTATTTTGTGGTCTTTTTTTGGTTTTTTTCCCTGTATGTTTTTCTACATTTTTCACACTGTAAATCATAAGGCTAAAAGATGTAATGCTCAAAAAAACTCAAAAAAATGGAATGATATGAAGAAAATATGTATATCATGTACATTTACATACAAATTAATGATTAAGAATTGTATTTTTTGGAACTTTCAGTGTCCAGGAAATGTGCATGTCAGTGAAGTTTGTCTTAGTCGGATAATTAATGAAAAATACTTTCTCTGTGTAGACTTCAGTGACTCCCAGTGACATGAACAACTCTGTATACAATTTAGCACTGGCACATAAATGGTGAAATTGGTAAATGGTCACGTTTATATAGCACTTTTCTATCTTCAGGCTCAACACGCTTTACATCAAGGAACCACTCACTTATTCACACACACTTTCACACACCAGCGTACACAAAGTTAAGTGTCTTGCCCAAGGTCACAACAGCATTCAGCAAATGGGCCAATGGATTCCAAAGTTGTTGGGGTTTTTTTGTCTGGAGTGGGATTCAACCCGCCGACATCAGCTGAGCTTCTACCACCTACCGAGTAAAATTATAATATGAATACAAGCAGCCTGTCCATGTGATTCGAGGGATGTAAAAAGAAAAAAAAAGAAAAAATTGGGACCTGTTGGATCTTTGCATTTTGACTTTGGCCTACAGTCATCCAGGTAGGTTCAAAAGCAAAAGAAAATGTATTCTGTCAACTGGAGTAAGGTTTTAAAGCAGAACTATGTAACTTCAACGACAGAGCTCCCCCTGCAGGTCTCTTGTGAAAATCTTTTTTTTCCCCCTTCCTTTTCATTGAATTAAGGAAGTGCAATCACATACAAAAATTGTCATGTTGCCAAATATAAAAAAGAGAACCAGGAATTCTCAAGAGAGTCTGGGTCGGCGTCAGGAAATGTTGCAGCTGGTTTTCCGCCCAGACACAGCAGGGACGACTGTGGGGGCTTCAAATGTCCTGAAAATACATTCACAACCACCACACGGACTTACAAAGACGTTTAATGAGGTAAAAATGTTACATAGTTCTACTTAAAGAGTGAATCTTGACTCTTAAAAAGACATTTTCTTTTTCAGTCTTGTCAAAAAGTCCCCAAATTACATCCATAACAGGAAAAAGTCATACGAAACCGATGAATATACAGTCAAGCCGTTCTCTCATGTAATCCCATAGACTGAAACGGTTCCAAAATACCCCAGGTTAATTGGATTTGAGCTTAGTTAGATGTTAATTGCATTTCTGGGGCACTGACTCACACATGCAGCTTCCACGATTCATTCAAGACCCTCTGCACCTCCACCACATTTGTGCAAACATTTGATCGGCTATATTGAGATTGGTTCAAACGGAGCGCACCCAGATCTGAAATCAGAAAGATGTAAGTTCCTTTGATTTCTTGGCTGGGAAAAGTAGGCCCCTGGATCTGAGGCAAAGTGTCAGAGCATCTGTGCTGGCTGTAATTTCGTAGCACGGTGGTTGGCGGTAGTAGAGACACCTTGTTGTTCGGTTGCAAGATGTTCTACCTCTCATCTGTCTCGTTATGAGCAAAACAATTAATTCCCGAGCCTGATATTTGGTCTCCGATTATTTGGTAGCATCTGCGCTAGAGCTTAAATGTCACATTACTCATGACACGGTTCAGAGACAGCTGCAAAGACGGCGAATTAATGTTTCACGAGAAATAATTATGCAGAAACAATGTAAACAGTTGCTCCCCCTGGCAGCTGCCTGTTCCAGAGAAGTGGTCACACTTGTTACTGCCAACTTTTATTAGCGCTTTCTAAGACGACAGGTACAAAAATCTATTTAATAAAAGTTTCGTAGACGATATAGAAACTTTTTGCTGGCACTTAGAATTGAGATGAATTATTTAAAGTGCAGAAGTGAGATGTTGGAACCTGTTTAGTCAAGACAAACTCCTTTCCTATTTATATTCTTGTCTATAAGTCTTGTCTCAATCGAGTTGTGATGCGCAGGACTGACAGTTTTGCTCATGTAATATAATATTGTGGGTGCACTCGCTTAGGGCTTGGTTTGGTCCTGGTTTTAGCCCAGTGTTTGGTCCTGTTCTTATTCTGGTTTAGCACTGGTCTGATACAGGTTCAGCTCCAGGTTTAGATGAAGATCCATTTATCTTGAAGGCGACATGGTGTGCAAAATCAACTTTAATGAGCTTTTAACAGTATTTCCTCATCATTATTTTACTCAAAGTTGTGTTTTAATTGATTCCTGTTTGAGTTAATCCTGTATTGTTCTGCAAGTACGGCTAGAGTGCGCAGAGAAGTTGTATTTTCACTGCCTCATTCCTGTACTTAGTTGGGATTATTTAAAAAAAAAATACTTTGTCATGTAGAACTCTAAAATGTCTCAGTCACTTTTCAAGGATAAAAACATGTAAATGACCTCCCGCTGCTCGTTACAGTGAAATGTCAATAAACGTATTTCTTTTACTTAGCCGTTTTGGATCAATATTACAGTTTACAATGATACAGATGTAAAATAAGGACCTACTTATGTTATAGTTCAATACTTCAGAAACTCCTCACCCCTCATTCACGACGCTTATGGTAGCTGCACTGCTTAAACCTTCAGGCCAAGCACATCCCTGTCACATCCTTCTAATTCTATTCAATTTTATGCTTCTGGAGCCCCAAAACGGCAATCTTGTCTATGTTTCTTCATGTTTATCTTGTTCGATAAGGGGCGTTTTCATCTAAGTATTGAGGTTGTGATCCTCGCTTGTGAATCCCATCCCAGTTTAGTCCGAATTTTGCGTGGATTTTACACGTCCTTCCCTTGGTTGGGGTTCCTTTAGGTATTCTGGCTTCCATCATCAACAATCCAAAACAGGTTATGTACTGCGGCCAATGCGCCCCAAATATAGATGGCATGTTTCCCTACGAGAATAAAGCCTGTCTTTCTTCATCACGTTCTTATGACACTCAAATTCCAACAGTTATCTTTAAACCAATCTGAAACCAGTGATATTTTCTAAAGTGTATTCAGTTTTTGGTACCACTTTGCCATACATACACTTATTCATCCTTTTAAATTAAGGGTTTATGGTAAGAAATTAGGGTTGAGGCATTCCTTAAGTCAGTGTTTTTCAACCTTATTTGAGTCATGGGACACTTTTTTTGGTTAAAAAGAGTCAAAGGAACACTTAAAATTGTCCCTTCTTCTGTCTTTTTCTTTAAACTTGGCAATGGTTAATGTTTTGCTTTCTGTTTTGGATCAGAAGTTTGGTCAAGAATTCATTTAAATCCATGTGTGAATCAGCAAGGCACTACTTGAACGCACACTGGTTGGTTCTTAGTAAACTATTCGTTCTATATGAATTGAATCTTCTTTCATGCTCTATTAAGGCTCAAAAAACGTAGGTATTATAAAGCGTTACCAAGCATTCTACTAACAAAGAATCCAGCTAAGAAGAAACAACAGCGAACTTATTAGTGTCCATTTGAAAACAACAAAACCGTTTAATTGCTGTCAAAACATCGCCGAATGTAATGCCAAGCAGCGCATAGGTCATGTTCAAGGATCTTTACGAAACAAGCCCTGCATATCAAGAAGCCAGATTCATGATTACACAATTTTCTAACTGCGAAACACAAAAGCACTTTCACTGCTGAAGCCACAATAGCTTGGACGTCAGCTGTTCTCTCAAAACGATCTAAAATGCACCTTAATAAAGAAGTGGGCTCATTGTTTTTCCGCTCATAGCCGTCAATTTGGACAGGCGGCCATTATTCTTGTCACTCCATCACGTTAATGGCACATTGGGTATGCGTATGGCTAATGCTGCTGCCGCCATAATGCATGCAAAGTAGTTCCCACGGATGAGATTTCAGGGCTTTGGGCGCACTGCAGGCGAAAGTGGCCCAGATCGGTTTGGCCTGGAAACAGAT
Organism: Rhinogobius similis; assembly: GCA_019453435.1. Lineage (NCBI taxonomy): Eukaryota > Metazoa > Chordata > Actinopteri > Gobiiformes > Gobiidae > Rhinogobius > Rhinogobius similis. Next base: position 9,143,186 of record CM033628.1, on the reverse strand, counting down.
TACAGTATTAGCCGGCCCTGAAGTGCGCCTGCAAACAAATTGATAACCTAAACGTCGTGGAAAAGTCAAGTATATCCACTGAGCGAACGGGAGCAAGAGTAAGCGAGATTTTTGGAGTTGTTTAGTTGAGTAATAAAGCACTGTTTTTAAGATATTTGTTTGTCAAATGGGTAAAGAATGAAATGAACAGCTCATGTTGGAGATAAGGTTTGCAGCCAGATTGAGACGGTTTTGACATTTGGAAAGAAGGAAAGTGAATCAATTGGAGTTAGTGAGATAATAAAGTTGAAGTTCCCATACACGGAAAGTCAAAGAGGAGGTTTATAAATATGTTTCGATCGATCTAAAGGGGACAGGAAGTTATTTGGTGAGAGAAGAGAGGCTGATAAGCAATTTAAGAAGAAAACCGCACAAAGAAAAGTAATAGAGATTTTCCGTGTGTCAGAGTGGACACAGTTTTGCCATAACGATTGTGCATTTTTAATTTCTCTTTGGAATTTTGAACACCCTTCGTTCTGTGAGAATACATTTGGCGTAAATAAAACTTATGACCAGGAGATAGTGAGAATAAATTGACATTGACGAGGGATTCAGTTAGAAGATATTATAAATAAAGTACACTTATTCACCTTATTTTGCCCTGCCCCAGTCTTTTTGCTGCATGTTTGAACTTCTGTTGTTTTGGAACGTCCAGTTCACTTAAGTGGAGAACGAGGTAGATTTGTGTAAAATATTCAATGTGCAACAACAAGTCAACAATGTGCCGTTTCTCTGGACGGCCTGAAAATGGCTTTGTGTCTGTGTAGAACTTATTTGCTGTTGAGATCGACCGCTCTGGGGCACAATTAGGGGCACAATTAATGTCATCATAGATACAGACGACAACGCCTCATTTCACAAGGCATAATCTGGTGTGAAGAAAACATTGTAATTCAATGAGAAACACTGCTTTTACCCTCTTTTGAGATGTTTCTGGCATGTTATGTGTATTTCATGCACAACTAATTCATGTCTAGCCACAATTGAGTCATGACGGATGTTGTGGACACACCGCCCCAGATTATTCAGTAGACTTTAAAATACAGCAGACATTGTGGTAACACGTAGCACGTACTTGGGTTTTTTTTTTACAGATTTGTGTCATTGGCCCACTTTACTCTTCTCAGTGTCTTTGTTTAGTACATTTAGTACAATATAACTCCTGAACAATCCTACATTTCATCATTCTGAAACACATGGATATCAACAACTTAAACTTCATACAGCACAGAGTTGTTCAAAGTAATTGCCACACTAGAAAACATTCAATACATTATAGATAACTTTACATTATAATAATAGAGTATACTTTATATTCTAGGGCTAATCGAAATCAGATTGAAATCACTATTTGAATGGACGCAAATAGCAAATCACAAAGGCTACAGTTTTAAGTGCAATCCTTTCCTCAACAAACAAAAAAATATCCTGTTTTGGTTTATATAAAAACTGCTCACTCTGTAGTTTAGATTGGTTAAAACATGTTCTGAAACTAGCGGAGGATCTTTAACGCAACTGAAAGTGACAAAAATACAACGGAAAGCGACATAAACGCAACTAAAAGCACCAAAAATGTGACTAAATGCATCAAAGACATGACTAAATGTGACTAAAATGTGGCTAAAACGACAAAAATGTGGCTAAAACTGACAAAAACGCAACTAAGAGTTAAAAAAACATGACTTAGAGCAACAGAAGCGCAACTGACAGTGACAAAAATGGGACAAAAAACATAAAACATGTGACTAAAAGCGACAAAAATGCTGCTAAAAGTGACAAAAACACAAATGGAAGCGACAGAAATGCAACACAAGATCTAAACAATGCAACTAAAAGTGACAAAAACGCAACTGGAAGCAACAGAAACGCAACAGAAAACGTAAACAATTCAACTAAAAGCGACAAAGATGTGACAAAAGGCAAAAGCATCAAGGACATGACTAAATGCGACTAAAATGTGGCTAAAACGACTAAAAGTGACAAAAATGCTGCTAAAAGTGACAAAAACGTAATTGGAAGCGACAGAAATGCAACAAAAGATCTAAACAATGCAACTAAAAGCGACAAAAACGCTGCTAAAAGTGACAAAAACGCAACTGGAAGCGACAGAAACCCAACAGAAAACGCCAACAATGCAACTAAAAGCGACAAAGACGTGACAAAAGGCGACAAAAATATTCCAAAATAGGTGATTCTTTTTTTTTTTTTAACCAATTCTCCTTGTTGTGTTTCAGATGTGAACTCTGAACAGAATCCCATTATTAAACACAATTCACAATCACAATAGAAACTCTGTAGTTTAGATTGGTTAAAACATGTTCTGAAACAAGCGACGGAACTTTAACACAAATAAAAGTGACAAAAATACAACTGAAAACAACATAAACACAACTAAAAGCAACAAAAAATGAGACTATATACATCAAAGACATGACTAAATTTGACTAAAAGGTGGCTAAAACGACCAAAATGTGGCTAAAACTGACAAAAACTTAACTGACAGTGACAAAAATAGGACAAAAAACATAAAACATGCGACTAAAAGCGACAAAAATGCTGTTAAAAGTGACAAAAATATAACTGGAAGCGATAGAAATGCACCACAAGATCTAAACAATGCAACTAAAAGCGACAAAAATGCTGCTAAAAGTGACAGAAAACGCAACAGAAAACACAAACAATGCAACTAAACGCGACAAAGACGTAACAAAAGGCGAGAAAAAAATTCCAAAATAGGTGATTCTTTTTTTTTTTTAAACCAATTCTCCTTGTTGTGTTTCAAACGTGAACTCTGAACAGAATCCCATTATTAAACACAATTCACAATCACAATAGAAACTCAGAAAACTCGCAACTGGATATTTTTTCCCGAATCGTGCAGCCTTAGTACATTCATGGCGTGTAACATAACAGTTCAGCAGCGGCAGCATGTGTAAGCGCCGGACCTGCCATCGCTTTGACAGCGCTGGAACCTCACGTAACCCCACATAAGCTCCCCGCCTGACCTACATACACCAGCCCCACTCCTCCAAAAAACAACTGCAACAAAAGCCCTCAAAATGATGTCTTTATTCTACCGCCATCGACGAGGAGGAGAGAGGAAGGCGCGGAGATGAGTCACGCATAAACACCATCTGTAATGCATTTAACATTTAAACTGTTCAAATGGAGCACTGGGAGACAAACAGAATTGGAGAGTAAGAGTAAGAAGATGGAAGGGAGAATGAGGCTTAAGAGCTTATTCAAATGGATAGAATGTATTATATGTTAAATAGCATAAACTTATTCACCTTATTCAGGAAGTAGCCCACGGGCGCTGCCATTATCTGTGGCCCTTTTCACGGTTGTGTGATTTTGCATAGTGCAGCTGATCTTAACAGCAAATAACTTACAGACAGAGCACAAAGCTGTTTTCAAGCCGCCCAGAGAAAGGCGCATTGTTGTTGAACATTTTGCACAAATCAACTCACTTTATATTATATTTTGCAAGCAAGACTTTTCTCCAATTCTACAAGGAAATTCCACTTAGCTGGAAATCAAAACGGAAATGCGGGTCAGTAACTTTCAGAAGTAAAAATGGCAGACGGGAATAAGGTGAATGGTTTAAGGCAGTGTTTTTCAAACTTTTTTGAGTTGCGGCACACCTTTTTGATTGAAAAGATTCCATGTTACGCAGCCTACTAAAACATTAAGCATCAAGGATATGACTAAATGTGACTAAAATGTGGCTAAAACGACCAACATGTGGCTAAAACTGACAAAAACGCAACTAAGAGTAAAAAAAACATGACTTAGAGCAACAGACACGCAACTGAAAGTGACAAAAATGGGACAAAAAACAGAAAACATGCGAATAATAACGACAAAAATGCTGTTAAAAGTGACAAAAACGCAAATGGAAGCGACAGAAATGCATCAAAAGATCCAAACAATGCAACTAAAAGCAACAAAAACGCTGCTAAAAGTGACAAAAATATTCCAAAATAGGTGAGGCCTACTAAAACGTTAAAACATAAAAATATCAAATGCAACTGTCTGGTTCTGTACAGTTGGAAATGGTGATTATTTTGCTTTCTTTTTTGGTACGGAAGTATGTTCAGGACACTTCAAAGTCGTGAATTGTTCAATTAAATCAATTTACAAATCCAAATTGGGCATTTTTCAAATCAAGAGCTGATGGCAGTGTTTCTCTAACTGTAGTATGTGCACGACTGGTAAGCGAGTGGACTTATCTGCTGTTCCAAAAGTCTAAAATTAATTGTATCTACAGCTTTGTCCTCCTTTTGGGTTAGTCCTGGGTTTGGAACTTCTTTAGAAATGGTGTAGTCCTATTTTAGACCTGTTTGGACCCGGTTAAAGGGCCTATGACAGGTTGGACCACTCATTTAACAAAAATGCAGCTGAGATAAATATATTTCAAATTTTGTCAAAATACTTTACAAATTTTGTCACGGTTTAGCAATTTTTACATTTTTTTTGTTTTACTTCCTGGTTGTAAATGATGACATCACACTACGAAATTACCAAGCAACCATCCTGTACACGGGGCCAAAACTCATTTAATGTTACAGAATGTTTTATTTTACAAATAAAAATACATGTGAAGGCCTTTATTTTGTTGAATCAATGTTTAAAGGATCAAAAAAGTTGTTTCTTTTGTGTAAATTATGCATAACCTTTGTCTCCCCAGTGTGATGTCATCAGTCTGTTTACTTCCTGTTATTTTCAACATATTTTTCAACTTTTCTCCACAAATAGCTGCTTGATTGGTGTAAAACTATAATGTATATGTACAACTGGTATTAATACACCAAATAAAGTAAACATCAGAAAATCATGAAAACCTGTCATACGCACTTTAAGCAGTAGTTTATACCTGGAAAAGTCCAGTTACAGACCTGGTTTTGATCTAGTGGTGGTACTCGGGAGGCCCACTATTCTTTGAGGTGGTACTTGGTGTGAAAAGTCTGAGAGCCATTGACTTTGGGGAATGACTCCAATCAGGCATGATATTACAACCACCGACATGTGACATGAAGAACGCAGATTGTTTTTTGTTTTGATGAAATACGCTTGTTTAGACGAGACAGTGCAGGCAAAACATTCCTTTATTTTGTCATTTTGCTCTCTCAATACATAGGCTTTCATGTGGAAACAACAAACTTGTCCAGTCGTTTGTTTTATTATTCTTATTTAATCCACTACATCCATAGATTTCTCTGGGACAATGTGACTTCAAAGGCTGTTTTCTCCAAATGCATTTTTCTCCTGTAGGGACATTAAGATCACCATTTACAGCAGCTCCTACACACACCAAACTTTACAGTCTTGTACTTGGCAAGATTTTCACTTACCAGACAGAAGGATTTGTTGATATATAATTCTAAACCTGATTTATTAAAGTTTTAAGTCTGAACATTGTTTAGGTCGATTTTCAGTCAGATCTAGTTCACTCAAAAACTAAATAAGAAATCCAAAATCATCTCACTACATTTATTTTATAACTAATGTACAAGATGAAGAAATTTAAACCTGGATCAGTCCATTTTTCAGATTTAAATGTCCCACATATGTGCAATTTTACACATAAAATGTCTTATTACATGATTAAAAACTTGTATTACATTATTTTTTCTTACACTGATGTGATCGTAGAAAGGGTTTTAGGGGTTGTCATCCGGATGCTGTTAGAAGACGCTGTTGGAAGATCGAGACATTTCGACTTCTATCCGTTTCGACTTCTATCCAGAAGTCATTGGATTCAATTGGATTCAATCAATGGATTGACAGTGACTTCTGGATAGAAGTTGAAACGCCTCGATCTTCTAACAGCGTCCGGATGACAACCCCTGAAACCTTTTCTACGATGGAACGCGCCTGGACGAATGAAGGATTACATCGATTTACATTGATGTGAGTAAACTACAGTAGAAGTTTACAATCGATATCTTTAAATTTAAGATTTTTTTTCCTACTCACCTGCAGTAAGAATATTTTAGCACATTAGTGACATAATCAAAAAGGAGACTTATTTGGTTGCAATTGTAAGGATTTTGCGCTCTTGAGTGTCCAGGTCAAATCGACAAATAATGAATGTGCTCTGTTACAACTGCACATAACAGGGAACATAACAAGTTTAGAATTATTCAGGATTATAGTGACCTTGGCCAAACACCAATCACCAACACCAGTCTTTCATGTTCTTTCATTCACATTGTCTCATCACTTTTCCTGCAATATCATACAAAATTCACGAAATAAAACTGTCTTAACGATAAAGTACATTTTATGTGACTTGAGCTGCCAGATAGCTTTACTTTTTCAAGAGTAAAGATGAAATCAAGACTTTAATTTGACTTCATGGTTATCATTAATCATATCGTGACCCAGAAATCATCTTTACATTCCAAGATATAATGCCGTACCAATGACGACCAATCAGTCAGTTAGATGTTTCCGTCTAAAAGATGGAAGAATTGGCATTTCTTGGCAAAAAGCTCGACAATCCTTACACTTTCCATAACAATAATCAGATACACATTTTCAATTAGACACCACTTGCCTGTAAACTATTTTTATGAATTCTAACACCCCCAAAAATATCGAAAAACACGCGACAATGTTTGACGGAAATGGATAAAGCGATAAATTATCATGTGTGGTGTGACTTAACAACTCATCTCACAGAGCACAAGTCTTAGCCACCGATAGCTTGGGACTTTCTTCCTCCCGGCGTCGGTGACAAGATTAGCCTATCTCTCCTCGCGCACATGGATGACTGACTCTTTGGGGCCCTCTCCTCCCTCTCTCTCCATCCCAAAGGCAGTAGGCATTTCTATTTCCGACAGGATTAGCTGAGAGCGCGAGCCACCTGACAAGCGAGAGGATCACCGGCGCGTGCACACGGCCCCCGAGGCTCCGCACGGGCAAAAAGTTGAATCGGGGCCGCGGCGGCTAACAGGAATCCCACAGAGTTTACCTTTACGGCGGCAGCTCGGCGGGTGAGGTGGGTGGGTGAGGCGCTTCCTCACCCCGGCTCACGTCCAGCGCAGATGCAAACATTGACTCCGTGAGTTCGAGACAATGTCCCTCGGTGAACACCTCAAACAAGATAAAACGGAATAGTAACTTAAGGGATGTTTTCATTTCAAAGTTGGTGTTTTGAAGTGGAAAAACTTGAGGTGAAGTGATTTATGTCGAGAAAATTCAGAAAAACAGAAACCCACTGACAGTTCATTTAAAGTTTTAAACTTTGATAAAGATCGATTGGGCAACATAGAAGTAAGAGACATTAAATAACATTATTGTCAATTTTTGAAATAAAAAGTTAAAAAATCCTCAACATAAAAACAGCTGGTCAGTTATCCTGCACTGCTGCTATACTCATTTAAAGTACTTTTATTTTAGGAATGAATGATTTTGGAAAAAAAAAAATCTGTAATGCATTATGATTACAATTCTTTTCATGATTTATGTGTTAGTTTTTGTTTTTAAATTAACCTTTGTTTAACCAGGTAAGAACCCATTGAGATCAAAACCTGTTTTTCAAAGGTGACCTGGGGCAAAGTGAAAAACATTTACATTTAAGACAGGGGTGTTCAAACTTTTTCCATCGAGGGCCACATATTGAAATATAGACCAAGCGGAGGGCCACAAATCAATCGCGAAATGTTCAAAAAAGCTGCATTTATCTGATGTTTTAAGCGCCACCACATCTACATTCAGTCTCAGTGCCTTAACATCAGGTCTGTATTGCACCAAAATGTTAGTTATTTAGGTTGGAATTGTAGAAAATCTGAAATGTGTTGTAAATAGTACTTATCAGGACAATGTGGGCCAGTTCACCAGGAAGCCTAAGGGCCGAGAAAAATTGGTCTGAGGGCCGCATTTGGCCCCCGGGCCTGAGTTTGGACATGCCTGATTTAAGAGAATTTTAAGAAATTAAGACAAAATCTACATTTAAAGGCACTGACAATTTTAAACTCACCCAGGAGCATTAACAGTTGAGAAAAGACTGAAACATGAATTGCTAAACTAATCCAGAAATCCAGAGCATTTTAGGTCATCTTTGTAGAGGTTTAACTTCAGGGTTAGTATCTTTTGCACTGAACAGACAGACAGCAGGATAGATTGCTGTTTGCAAAGGAAATGATGTTAGCTAAAGAATTGTAGTCCTTGTAAATGTGATTGTGACTCATTTGCGACACACCTTGCAGCCCTATTTTCAACAAAAAATGTAAAATAAAAATGTCTTTGAAAGCGATTTGTTGCATGCATTATATCCGATGAGATCAGAATGTTTAGGCTTGTTCATTCCTTTCTTACTGGACTGTGTGGGGCAAAAATACAAGTTAAATAGTCCCGCCCACTTTAGGGACGTTTCCATTGGAGCTGTAATAGTAATTCTTCACCAAATGTTGACTTAATTTTGTGATAAACCGCTGTATTTCCAATGATTCTAACTCGAATTTGTTGAGCGGACAAACTAGCAAACAACAAACAAACAAAACAAAGTTAGCATCAGCTGTTTCCTGTTTATTGAAGCACAGCTCTTGCGTCAAGACCAGACATATCACATTTTTATTGATTTTCTATTTATAAGCTTTATCTCGACACTATCCAAACCCAACGCATTTCATAAAGAGACATGAGAATGCAGCGTAGATGTGCAGAGCAGTGAAATTACTGGAGGAAAAGCTGACAAAAGTTTTGTCATCTTCAAAACTTGGTTGCTGGAATGCTGCACCAGTATCTTTTCAATAGTAGATGTAGATGTTTTACCCAGGTGCACTTCTGGTTGAGGATCAGTCTTGTACCAAGTAAGCAGGACAGAGGCACTCATGGGATTTTAGAAAATTAAAAAAGCCTTTAATAAATCATGGCTGAAAAATAGGAAAATAGTATTAAACTCTTTTTCCAGTTTTTAAATAGGACACTTAGAGACAAACCCTGAAAGAGGCACTGTTCCTTTTCCGTGGAAATGTTATTGCTTTGCCTGGAAAGTTCGAAGATATGGCATTGAACTTGTGTATCTTGTCATTCATTCAATTTCAGGTGTTTCTGCCATGATTTATTAAAGGCTTTTTTAATTTTCTAAAATCCCATGAGTGCCTCTGTCCTGCTTACTTGGTAAAAGTTTTGTCATGTTTGTCATGTTTACTCTAGCTTTAGCCACGTCTCACAGCGCCACTTGGAATTACTTGTGAATCACGAGAATAGTGAGACCAGCCTTAAGAAAAAGAACAATTTAGGTACGATTTAGAATTTATCGAAAAAATATTGTTATGTTTGGTTGACTTTAGCTCCTCACATTTAGTAGATCCCTGTGAGCCAAGACCTGTGCACAGAAACGAAGCCTGCCATTTACAGAAAAGGCCCAAGATGCTCGAAAGTGAACCAGTCTGGAGGACCCGGGCCAGTGGAAACATGAGTTTTGTGGTTCCACAGGTAAATGTTCATAAAAAACACTTACAATTTAGTTTTCGCAACTAGGTGGGGGACATTCACTGCTGATTTCCATACAGATTAATCTCAGCGAGACTTAAATTAAACCAAACAAAGGCCCACATAGTTTTGAAGACAAACATCATAGCATGGTTAGCAAAATATACCCTTCTTAAACTCATGTTGGCTCGTTTCCACCTTTGTCAGTTTCAGTATCACAAGACACAAGTGTTTTGTCTCTGGAGATGTGTTCAAACTTTCTTCTATTTCCTTTAAACTCAGCTGGCGTTCCCTGCAGACACTTGAACTGCTGCGCCGGGTCAAGCTCACTGTCTTGTTCAGAGACAACAGACGCTGCTTTCTGGGACACTCCCCGCTGTAGTGCGTTTGACCCGCGCGCAGAACAGGCACCCAGGTCCGCAAGGTGACTCCGGGGTCAGCGGCAAGTAAAAGTCATGTGTTCTCAAAGGTTGTGCGGGCGTTCAGACTTGTTGTTACCCGACGGGTGTCTGAAATGGAAAGAAAGGTAGAGATAATGGTGAAAAATGTCCGTAATGACACTAAAGTGGAGCGGGTCGGGTCATGTGGAGCTGGGGTCAGACTGGCCTCAAGTCAAGGCTCTGTTTTGATGGGGTTCATTGAAAGTCAAGTGGAAGAAGATTGCCTTGCTTCAAGCTACGTATAGATTCAAGCCCAACAGTGAGTTTGTTGTGTAGAGATTGCATTCACGTTCTGGAATTTGATGATGTAAGAATTTCATATGGAGGGCAGGAGACTATTCTATTGACTCAACGCGAGATTCACAAGCGTTTTTGAAAGAAATGTATTATCTGTAAATTCTGATGTAACGTGTACGTGTGGTTATGCCAAAGAAAGGAAGGTTTCTGGGCTTGGTCAGAAGAACAGGTTTCAGGTCTGTGTGTACAGCAGCGATAAAGCGACCAGACACACCAACATATAATCAAAATATTTACAGACTTACAGACAGATTTCAAGCTCGACGGTTTGAAGCTTGCGCTGAAGTTTGACGCAAAGTCGAGTTCACTATGTGTTAATAATCACGGTACATTCCACAGATAAACAGATTCCACAACAAAGCAACAGCAAGGAGCGGATTCACAGGTCAGAGTGAAAGCGCCCACGGAATAGCTGCAGCGATAAGGTTCAGTTCGCCATTAATGGATCGATTGTTTGAGCAAATGTCCATGTTATCTGTAAAGTTCAAGCAAAATAAGCACCTTTATGTTGCACTTTTCTAACTTCAAGACCCTCAAAGCGCTTTACATCAAGGAACCACTCACATACATTCACACACACATTCATTCACCAGTGCTCGCAGACTCTGGGTTAAGTGTCTTGCCCAAGGACGCAGCAACAGTATTCATATGAGCGAGCCAACTTATGAGTCTGTGATGTGACCACTCAACCAAGAATGTTTAATTTTTTCTTTCGTTGGGTGCAGGATTCAAATGGCCGACCTTTGGATCAGAGGACGAGCACTGACTACCAATTGAGCTACTGTTCAAAAAGAAAACTGGACCACATTGAGTACAAGGCTGGGCGTGAATTAAGGGTGTGTGAAATCCTGGACCTGGATTTTCTTCATTACTTATTACAAGAATGAAGGATGATCCCTCCAAACATACAATAAAATAGTCTTTATAGGGGACATACTTCACTTGACTTTTAACACGTTATAATGTTTCTTCTTTGTCATTAAAGGTGCTGTACCTGATGTTTTTTTTTTCAGTTTTGATACGTGAAAAACTGAACTGGTTCATGTTAGTCTTAAATTAGTTAGTTAGTCCTAAATGTTCACCGCAATGAGTTTATAAGCACTTTTCACGAGTTTTTGAGCCGTCACGGGTAAAGCTGACAAACATTAGCATGCTAATGGCACACTTCCTGCTTCTCGTAGAATAAAACACTCTATAAATAGATGCAGAGAAAACGGTGCGGTCTCATTTTCACCCAAATAGTTGCTTTTACAATATAACTGTACTGGGCCAAAACAGATTTTACTTTATTACATGCAACAAATTGGGAACATGGACTAGTTCTGTCAGTAAAAATAAGGTACAGTCCCTTTAACTCGGTAAACTCACTATTCAATTTGAGATTTGTGTATGGAAATATATCAAATCACTTAAAGTCAATAAAATACATAACAAATTACGAACTGACTTCAAGACATTGGCCAACTTTTAGATCACTCACGTTTTCTCAGTGAAATTGTTATATACCTCTCAATATTACCTCTCAATATTTCTCTCCAATTTCCTGAAAGTACTTGGGCTTAAGTGCTTATGTAACAACACAAGTGCAATCCAAACAAGAGTCAACTCCCCATAAGGCAGTAAAAAATCCTTTCAATGCAGAAGTAATTAGGTCCTCCTTGAATCCTTGTTTTCTTGCCCCCTTCTTCAGCTCCCGCAATTCATCTTTAATGAGTCCATTTAAAAGTACAATACAATCAGGGTAATTAGAGAAGTTTGGGTGACTGTCAGCTCCAGGACTTTGTCAGCGAGGACAAAGATGCTGCAGAATTGAAAGGACGTCACATTTGTTCTGCTCCTAATTAGAGGTTGGTTTTAACTGGGCCAGGTGAGAGTTGTCCGGGGAGCAGTGCACCGAGGGCCGCACTAATTACAAGACAAGACATTAATCATTTAATCGTTTGAGGGGAGGAGAGGCTTTTCTATACGATGAGATCCAGGCAAGCGAAAATTCTGTGTCGTGGCGTGTTTTGTTCGACTGCAAGCCGGCCAAGGCGATGGGAATTAAATAAATGATCAGGATTTTTCCACCTAATATTGATCAAGAATTGAACATAAACTCCGACAATGTTTAAATCCAGGCTCAAAATGCTTATATTTAGCTGTGCCAATGACTGAATGAAATGTATCTGCACTTTCATCTTTAAAATTAATGAAAGAAGATTTGCTTTTAATTGTGTTGCGATTTATATCCATTTGTTTTGTGATTTTAATGTATATTTTGTTTGCAAAGCACTTTGAATTGTTTTAGATGCAAATTTTTTTACATTTTCTATGTACTTTTGCATTTAATTGACGAAACAATAGACGTTAGATCCAAACAATTGTCACGTTTCTTCCTTCGGAGTCCAAATTCTGCTCCAAACCACATTCTTTTTCACTGATATTAGAAATGGCTGAATCTCAATCTCTTGATTAATTGCACATCACAAACTGCCAAGAGAAGTGGGCGATATGTCAAAGAAAATAAATCACCATTTTCCACATTCTATAGATTTGATCTCGATTCATGTAGCTTTATACTGTCTTATACAGAAATATATAAAACAATCTGCTTGTTGTCACAGTCCACACTCGAATGTGATTGGTTATTGGTTAGATTCACACCCTCTCAGATTGTCACTGAAGCCAAAGCAAAATAAACAACGGGAGAGTTGCAACTCTAAAAGAAGTGTAGGCTGAGAGCTGTATTTAACAGAAAAGCACCGATCTTCAATAGTACGACAGAAATGACAGATCGTCCCAGGGATCAGATCACCATTGCTTTTTTAACATATTGTATATCTTAATTTTTGATTGCGAGTTTCTATTCTCCGCTGTTTTTGAACTGTGTTGCAACACTGTGGAATTTAAGGGTCTCTTATCGTATTTATAAATCCCCTAAGTGGTCTTCCCAAGAAAAAAATATAGAAAAAAGGGTTATATTGTGAGTTTTATTCCAAACTCTCCCATCTGCGACCATATTTTATTTAAGCATAGGGCCAGCACTTTCCATTGATGAACCTGTTCAATCTGAAACAATTTCTACAACAAAATAAACTTCATTGACCAGGATTTAGAAATTTTGTTTTTTCGCTCATAGTTTCTTGTAGAAGCAACTATTTGTGACAAAATCAGACCACTGTGCGTTGTCTGCAGCTAATAATAAAGTATTTGATGTCTTGTCAAACCAGAAATAGGAACTGAAAGCAGCACTCTGATTGGCTGGGATTGGGTCGTCCATCAATGGGTTCACTTTGCCGTCTGAAAAAGCTGTTTTAAACCTGTGCAAAAGCCTGAAAATGAATGCTTGTGAATATTTATGATGCACCAAAGGGTTTGTGTGAGCTCTGGACGAGTTACACATATTTAAAAAACTACTTTCGATTTCAAGGAGTAAAAATCCGGTACCCCAGCTTTAAAAACAAAAACCTATATATCACCTCAAGGTTAGCGCCGTAATTACCGCTTTGTAAGTATTGGACAACATTAACTTTATCAAACAAACATTTACTTTGCGGAGAAATTCCTCTCTTTAGGGGCGAAATGAGAATGAAACCCCGGGGCGCACAAAAACGGTCAATATTAGTCTGGGCTTTCCATCTGGGACTTTGACATCATCAAGTTGTACGACATGAAAACAAGCCATTAGCGGAAATTTGCCAACCACTGTTTTGTGATTGCGCCTCGCCAGATTCGTGCCCTGCAGCCGCTATTGAAACCCCCCAGCTGTCCGTGAACACACCGCCGTATGCTTGTGTTAATTTCACTTTGAGAGATGTGCCGCGGCTCTCCGATTGTCCTCTTCTACGCCAATGTCTAAGTAATCTGTCAAGGCATCTCTGCACAATCAGGTTAATGCTTCGGTATCATTAAGACATGTTCTCCGAAATGACGTTTTAAATGAATCCATTAATCATCGAGTGTCACCAAAATCCAGCTGGGACTAGAGCGGCTGCGTTCGCTCTTTCTTCGTCAGAGAATACACCCAAAATATAAACCTGAGAAAGCGGCGCTATTAACATTCATTGCGTAAAATTAATTTCTTCACAAAAAGTGCCACTATCTTTTCAACCTGCTAAATTGTTGTATTTATTTAATTCTCTACTAATGTGTGCAGAAGGAATTGTAAATCTTTGAAGACTAATGTCTGTTGAATTATGCTAATAGTCAAGGCCATAATAACAGCTAGCCTCGCTTATTTTGTTTTTCCTCCAAAGAGCAGAGACAGAAGTAAACAGTTTTAATAAGATAGCTCTTCACTCAATTAAATTCAGACATGCCTGTGCGCATATTAATAACATTTGACTCCAAAAGTTTTTAAAGGCGGATGGATTGCAGGACTCAATCAGCCGGCCGCTTGTTGTGGTAAATATGTTTGTGTTGTGTGTTTGAGCGTTTGATTCGAGCAACTGTGGCCCTTTGAGGGATCCAGCTTGGTTGAATGAACAGCAAAGACTCCACAGTTGTAGAACACATGACGTCCAGACTGGGACCAATAACTAATATAGTGCAGAACTGAATCATTTTCTCAGTATATTTAAGTATGTATTATGCATTATGTGTTGTGTCATTGGGCTTTAAACATGCTCTTTAGTACCTTGGCTTTGGCGTCTCATGTTTTTGAGCTGAAAAATAATGTACAGTGTTCATGACTTGTCAGGTGTTCCTTCATCAGGATTTGGTGTCATCTAAACACATCCAAAAACAAAAACTTCTTAAACCTGCGTGCTGGGTCCTGAACTTAAAATGAAAACATGAACATAAGGCTCTGCACCACAGTTAGAGCTCCCAGTTTTGTATTTCTCACCGCAGTGCATGTGACTGACTGACAAAAAGATTCTGTACAGACAGAATCGTGGGGACGTCAGAAAAAAAAAAGATGTCTGAATCTTAGTCTAAGAATCTAGGTGTTTCCTTTGGAATTTAAATGTTAGAAATTGTTGAAGTTATTTACAATGGCTACTTACATTACATTAAAATAAGAGAAGGCTGTCACATTAGTACTCCATCCACCGGTGGCAGAGGGAAGTACCAAAGGAAAATAAACAAAAGCTAGCTGCAAGAATGCAGTTTTAATAAACCTGATTTTACATCATAAATGTTTAGAAGCTGAGAATGTATGGACTTAAAACCGCACAGAAGACAGATCTCACCAACATTTTCACATCTGGAAAGTATTTTCGGAAGTTCAGATTGAGAGGAACTGATAAACAGAGTTGATGAAACAAGACACTCCAGGTAGTTTCTTGATGAGGAAACAATGTTATAACATGCTTAAAAGTTCAAAAAAGTAACTTTTGGATAATAGGTGCCCTTTAAATTTTACTGTACTTGACTGATGATTTTTACTTCAATTAAAGTTAACATTTTTTTTCTGAAACATATGGAACAAGCGTATGTTTGGGTTACTTTACAATTAAATACAATAGACAAAAAAAAATCAAACATCTAAAACTAGATTGTCATCACCGACAAAAGAAGCAGAAATACGATTCATCTTGTGCTACCTGTTCTTTCACTGTAGATGTAGTAGAAAAATTGCCTCCTTTTCTTTTCACATATTTCAATTTATTGACATGTGCTTGTACAGAGTTTGAAATCCAGTGTCCTTGGGTTAGTTAAAAGCCTGGCTGCGCTGAAGGGAACGATCACTTATCCATTAATGCACATTCATATTTATGCGCAGGATGTTTTCTTGTGATGAGACTCTGGACAGCTCGGTGCTCTCCTCGTGTCGACCTGCTGGCCCTGAGCTGCCTCCTGAATATGGATGACGCACGCACCGGAGCAAAGCACTCATTAGACTGCTCCACCAACACCAGAGCAAACGACAAACCCGGAATCCAGCCTGGCAACCCTCCAGAGCGCACTTACAGTCAAGAACCTAACCTGGCAACCCTCCAGACAGGGCAGGACAATATGACAAAATAAGTTATCACAATGTTTTTCTCAATTGATTGTGAATTTTGGTTCAATTTTGTTTAATAATGGCTTTATTCAGAGTCAGAATGACTTTTGTTCATCCACAAGTTAAATTATTTTTGTTATGGACATGCAAAGAAATAGAGTTATCAAAAAAAGAACAATTTTTATCAGCTAAACCCTTTGGTAAAAAACAGAATACATTTTAATTTCCAGAACATAAACAAGCTTTTAATTAGTGGCTTATATCTAAAATTAAAAAAAGGAAAATAAAAGTAAAGTATTGTACAGTAAAATAGTAAAAATCTTCCAAAGACTGAACTCTCAGTCTGGAAACCAACCCTCCAGAGAACGTCTACACTTCATTTCACTTCACGTCATTTCAATTAAGAAAAAATTACAACATTTGTTAAAACACACACAATACTCAAAACAAGAAAATATGTTCATAATTCTAACTTTAACTCTCCCAGATTGTACTTTTCGCAGTCAGGAACCCCACCTGGCAACCCTCCAGAGCACGCCTACAGACTGGAAACCCAACCTGGCAACCCTCCAGACGAGAGCACAGTGTTTCAAGTCTGGTCTCACTTTTACAAATACACATTTTCCAGGTGAAGGTGAACCCAGTATAATACGCTTTTGAAATACAGACACTCAGGCACTAACCCACGTGCATGCAGCCTGGTTCTTCTGTTTACACATGCTATGAATTCATTTTAATGGAGCAGCAAAAAAATGTATACATTAAGGACACATGGTTGTTGTTTATATGTTCATCTCATTTGCCAACAAGTGATAACCATCGCTATCTAACTTTAACCTCTAGTTTCTAAAGTTCACTTATTACTGTACGATTTATGAAACGAAACATACATTTCATTGTCAAATTGTTGTGGCCCTTTATGTTTTTGGTGCATTATTGTAGATTAATTAACTAACCTAACTGTAACCATCTACACAAATCATTTCTACACGTGGTCATGCTTTCTAACTCTGCTCTGGTGTTACTTTTGTGCGGTCAAGTGGTTTCAGTTGCCAAAACAGCCCTGGTTTTTCATAGTTTGTGATGTTTGGAGGCTAACGCTAACTCTCCCATTGAAATTGCATTAATGCGAAAACATGGAATGGTACCGGGCTAATGGAATGCAGCATTTTACAAACACTGGAAGGGGAAGGGCCTATTTACCACTGTCTGTGTGTAGGCTTGACATGATTTGGGGGCTATTCACTTTATTCCAGAAGTTGTCGTGGGCGCCGCCATCTTGTTTCCGTTGTAGTTTACACGGAGCAGACGAGCTCAACAGAAAATAAGTTCTACACAGACTAAAAAGCTGTTTTCAGGCCTCAGGAAATCATTTCATTGTGACTTGTTGTTGCACATTAAATATTTTACACAAATCAATCTATGTTATGTTATATTTTAGCTGCAAGACTTTTCCCTGGTTCGCCATTTGTGTGAGCGGGGTTCTCGTCAAACAGGAAGTGCGTTTACTACAGGCAAAAGAGGCAAATGTGGGCGGGGCAAAATAAGATGAATATGATCAGTCGTTTAACCTTGTAGGGCTGGGCAAATATTTAATTGAGATCGAGATTCAGTCAATTCTAATCGTCAATGAAATGTTTATGTTTTCAATGGAGAGGTCTACAGCCAATCATTTGTCAGTAAAAGCATCTGGTTTGGAGCAGAGTTCAGGCTTTGGAGGAAGATATTTTACTTTTGTTTGCGTGAAATGGCAATCATTAAATGTTTGAATTGTTGATGTTACAGGACGATGCTATTTAAAGTCATTTTATTACTATTTTGAGGAAAAAACTGAATAAAATATTTAGATCGATCAATATGAGGAAAATGTGATGTTATATTTGATAATATTGCCTTGTAATAGACATTTTCGAAATGAAACTACCCACAGTCACGACTGAACTGCATTAAGATGATCTGATAAGTGATGAATCCAACCATCACCAGTTAATGTTTGGTTGATTGATTTGTAGTACCCTCTTATTAATTGACATTTTGGAACATATTTTGGACTTTTATTGATCTGTAAATGTTTTGAAGGTTGGCACTTCTTAAGCCGTTGGGTTTCTGGTAACAACCCACCACATTCTGTAAATGTCATGTATTGGTGCAGTGTTGTTTTTACTTCATGAAAATAAAGAAACTTCATCCAAATTCATGATCGGTCTCACATATGCAAATCAGAGCAACTTTAAACCAAACTATCCTCATATTTGGCTACTAACCCCAAATACAGAGACAAAAAAAGCACAGTTGGAGCGGCACCTTGATGGGGAAGCTGTTTCCTTTAAAAATAACACATGCAATCACCAAACCTTCTTATTCGAATTTGGTTTCTTAGTATTTCAGCGTGTCCTAATAATAAGGCTGGGAAATTAGAGGCAAGCAGAATCCATCATTTAAGTCATTATCACAATCACAGTTTAGCACCTGCAGGTTGTTTGTCATTGCCATAGCAATGGTTGAAAACAACCATTTCTCCAACGATATTGACAAAATCTGCCATGTTTTTTGGCAGCAGTGCACAACGTTCACAGAGATACATTAACCGAAAACCATGTTAGGAAGTAATCAAAGTGGAAAAACCTGGTAACCATGGAGACCGTGCAAGGAGCTAGTTGTGGACCTCTGAAATGCTGCAGACATTTTACACAAAATGCAGCAGAAGATCTTGGAAACAACTGGAGGGAATGACCGTCTCATCACCGACTGAAACCACAGACAGGCAGAGGGGTTTCCTGATGTCTCTGCAGACTTCACCCGCTCCACCCAGACTGCTGGACACTTGTCCTGAGGGCTGTTACTCTCCTCAAACTGCCTTGACACATGATCTGCTGACTCTATCTGATGAATCCTCCTGTAGCTGCGCTCAGACCTTTGACTGAGACACAAAGGTGACGGAGTAGCAGGTTTCTCTATCTATCATTCTATCTAAACTGCTGGGACACTACTGTCAAATCCATTCATCACTCTCTAGTGTCAGAATATGTTAGATTGTATTGTAATATAGTAATTACTTTTCTTCACAAACTACTCTGTGACTGGGGTAAACCTCTTATTTATTTTTATAACAGGTATCATCTCATCCAATAAAGTCAACGTTAGAAAATCCATAAAACCTTACATCACATTTTAAAATCTCCTTTGGTTTAGCATTAGGCAAACAGAAAATTCTGAAAATGGGATGGCACAATCCCAAGCTCTACAGTCCTAATATATGAATAGTTAATATTGTATGAACACAGTGGCCTGAAGAGTTTTAGAATCACAGCACCTGTCTTAATAATGGAAGACATTTTAGCTCTTGAATGTCCTTATAAATTTCAATCACAAATCATAACTTCTTATCTCAAATAGTTTAGTTCTTTCCACATTCAATCAGCAGATACTCTTGTGGTTTCTCAGCCCTATAATTCATGCATAGAAAGGCCCAATGACTACTATCTTTTAATTTCTGTTTTACTTATAGACACCACGTTTCTTCTGACACAAAACGAATCAGACATTGCTCCAATTTTCTTGTCAATCATGCTACTTGAAACTGTGGAAGAAAAAAAGACTGTGGAAAAGTGTAGTATTAGCTGGCTTTAATCTATTTTTGTTGTAATAAAATGTGGTTGAGTAAGCGACTAAATACAGTTATGCATGAGATCTGAGGGCCCCATCACCCTTTAAAAAAAGAGGAAAATCACTGCTCACAAATTAGTCATTTATAAATAAAACTGCTCCTATATAAAACGACTTATAATTTGCAGTTTGCTGTGTATTTTCTTATAGCATTAATCATTGTGACTGTAGTTATTGCAAAAACAAAACAGTTTTGTATCGTAAGAAGATACACAGGATGTCTGTAATTTAGCAAATTATTGTTAAAGCTGTGTTACCTCACTTTTTTGGGTGTAAATTAGTAAATGTTGTGTTTTCCACCAAATAGTATCCTGTAAATGCAGCACTTTATGACAAAAATAAGACCTCTATCCTCTCTTCTGGGGCCACATCACCCTTGAAAAAGAGGTTTCGATCTCAATGGGTTCTCACCTGGTTGAATAAAGGTTAATAATTAATAAAGTATAATGTCTCCGAGAGCTAATAGCAGTGTTCTGATTGGCTGCACTTGGGTGGACCTCCCCAGTTTCACTTCGGCGTCCTAAAAAAGCTGTTGTAAAGCTGCGCGCTGGACCAAAAATGAATCAATCTTTTTTGCTTTCTTTTCTTTCTTAGACCAGGTTAATCTTTAGTTAGGCCCCGTTTTGTTATTTGTTTGAGTTACCCTAGCTTCACAGCAAAAAATGTAAATCTATCCTAGCTTAAAATGGCTTGAATTTATCATTTTTATTTAGATTTGAGTAGATTTGACTCGATGAGATTTAATTGTTGATGTGATGCAGAATATTTCACTGGTTTCAAGGTATTTCTGACTGATCCTGTGATAATTTTGCTTAAAATAAGAAAATACATTTGTCAGTGGTAAGTAAAATGATCTTAACCCACTGACAGATAATTTGGATTGAAATAAGAAATAATGTATTGAAACAAGTCAGAAACGATTTGAAACAAGTAAAATAATCTAGTTCCATCAAATAAATCGTCTCCACTGATCTTAACGAGTCAGAATGTCTGAAATTCAGATTAATATCCTCAAATCAAGCCATTTTAACTCATCTAGAACTTCATTATTTGCATATTTGCATCTGACATATGACATACTCCTCCAAGTAAGACGTGTTGACAAGAGTGATTGCATTGTTATCTAACTCTAAACCTGACTGATCCGTGCATTATACTTTTGAAATCACGGAGAATTCAATACAGTGGAGGATGTGCCTGGCCTGCCCACAGAGCTCTGCGGGAGGATACAGCGCTGCCTCAGGACACATAAACACTAATGTAACAGCTGCTTGTGCCTGGCATCACTGCAGCAGTCACATCAGCAGAACTCCACTCTGGCAGATGTTCTAGAGACGATCTATGGACACGGAGCCAGCAAAGTGCCAGTGCAGAGCGAGCGGACAGCTAACATGTACGAGACGAACATACAGCGCAGAACAGAAACAACATGCATCACCTTCAACCGTCCTGAGTGCGATCACAGAAGCCACCAACAAGGCATTACTGAGTTAAAGATAGAGTATATAAGATATCCAATTCAAACTGTGATTTTATTGATAACAAGTAAAGAGTTCAATTGCAGATTTGATTTTGCGTGAACTGTCAAAATCAAAATAAATGAAAATGTGTTAATTTAGTACAGTATTACTTTATAATAACTATTCTTGTTCATGCCTTAATGAAGCATGAACTTAAAGTGCGTATGACAGGTCTAAGTTTGACTTTATTTAGTGTATTAATATCTGTTGTAAATAGAAATTATAGTTTTACGCCAATCAGGTCACTGTTTGTGGAGAAAAGTTGAAAAACAAGTTGAAAATTACAGGAAGTAAACAAACTGATGACATCACGCTGGGGAGACAAAGGTCATGCATAATTTACACAAAATAAACACATTTTTTGACCCTTTAAACATTGATTCAACAAAATAAAGGTGTTCACATTTATATTTATGTGTCAAATAAAAAAAATGTGACATTAGATGAGTTTTGGCCCGGTTTACAGTGTTGTTGCTATGGTAATTTCCTAGCGTGATGTCATCATTTACAACCAGGAAGTAAAATTAAAAAGCTAAAAATTGCGAAAACGGTGTAAAATTTGTAAAGAATTTTTAGCTAATTTTGAAATATGTTTATCTGAACTACATTTTGGTTAAATGAGTCGCCCAACCTGTCATGGGCCCTTTAATCCACAATGAAGAAATTGTTTACTAAGAATGATTTGGTCTTCGTAACTACTAAGAGGTTAAGGTTAGAAGTTAGGGTTAGGGTATTTATTACAAAGTTACAAAGCCAGAACCATTGTTAAAGCTGGGGTACCTGATTTTCACATTGTTGAAATGGACGTAGGTTTTTAAATGTACCTAACTTATCCCTAGCGCTCACAAACCCTTTGGCACATTGTTAAAATTCACATGCATTAATTTTCGGTCCTATGCACAGCTTTACAGCAGCTTTTTTCAGACGACAAAATGAAACCGGATTTGTCTAATTACTAATACTGTAATCTTAACTCTAAGCTGGTGCTGGTATCTGCAACGAACTTCACTGTTAGGAAGATGCTGATGTTGATGATGACGACGATGAAGTGTGAGTGAATGATTGAGTGTCAGAGACTGTATGAAAACTGTAAATAATGCACGTTGTACTCCCCCCGTCCCTTATCCATGATGGAAATGAGCTTGCATAGCTATAATCTGGTGCAATCATCTTTGCCCCCGAGCATAATGTCATTGTCCGTGGTCCTGTTCAAATCAATAAATAATATTCAGCATCAGAGGCCAAATTGATAACTTTTAACTTTAATCAAATCCGTTGGTGTCAGTTTAAAGTATGTCCAACAAAGTTTGCTCTTAAAGGGCCTATGACAGGTTGAACTACTAATCTGACAAAAATGCAGTTAAGATAAATATATTTCAAATTTTGTTAAAATACTTCACAATTTTATACAGTTTAGCTTTTTTTTTTTAGGTTTTTTGTTTTACTTCCTGGTTGAAAATGATGACAACACGCTAGGAAATTACCTAGCAACCATCCTGTATATGGGGCCAAAAATCATTCAATGTCACAGATTTTTTTTTATTTTACGAATTCAAATACATGCAGACGCCTTTATTTTGTTGAATCAGTGTTTAAAGGAGCAAAAAAAGTAGTTTCTTTTGTGTAAATTGTGCATAAATTCTGTCTCCCTAGTGTTATGTCATCAGTCGGTTTACTTCCTGTAATTTTCAATATATTTTTCAACTTTTCTCCACAAATGGCTGCTTGATTGGTGTAAAACTAAAATGTATATGAACTGGTATTAATACACCAAATAAAGTCAAAATTAGAAAATCATAAAAACCTGTCATACGCACTTTTAGCCACAACAGAAGGTGCTGATTAAACAAGAGTTTTTTCACTAACAACAAATAAAGTTAGGTCAGTCATATTTCTTTTGTATGGAGTATAATAAAGCCATTTGACACAGCTTTTCAGCACATATTTTATTCACAACTGCTCAACACTTGGGCCAAAGAGTAAAGGAAGTAACTTAAGAGGGAATCCTTCAGCAGCAGATGGTGTCGACATTATTTTTGGTGGGAAACTACTTGGGAATTAGTGCATGACTAACACAAATGCTGCCAAACGCTTGGGTTTAATTCATGACTGAGATAAATGCGGAGGAGAGGGCCTTTTTGGAGACAGGAAATAAGTGGGAAATGCAAATTGTGGATTTCATAAGACGTCGCACAGTTAGCAAGTGCTGACCGCTGCAGTCGGCCTGAATAATTTGGAAAGTAAAAAAATACGACTTTGCTTATTAAAGGGGCACTGGCTATCTGGTTCAAATGGAGATGTTATTGCTTTGCTTGAAGGTTCTAAATAGCATTAAACTTAGCCATAAAATGTATTTGGGGTGTTTTTAATGCTATGAAGCGCTTTGATTCTTACTGTGCATGGAGTTCCCTTTCAGCAGATCTGACTCGTAACATGGAGGCCTCACTTGTTTGTTTACATTGAGAAAGATGAGTTCAATTATTGCACTGACCACAGACATGAAATTATCCATTTTAATTTGTTAATTATAATAAAGAATGTGTTTCATTTCATTTTATTATTATCATTATTAACGTTGTGTATTTATGTATTTAATTATTTTCTTGGTGTGGGGAGGGTTTGCGTTAGGGCGGGGGGTTATCTGTGTTTGTGAATCTTCTCTTTTCACTACCCCAAGGAGATCAAATTTAAAAATCTAATGAAATTTTCTCTAAAAATAATTGTGTTTTTCATTGTTTTTGCAGACTCAGATCAGAAATGTTTAAAATGATCAAATGCAAAAACATTCTGCAAACAAATGAGCTTAGGTAATATAACAAACACACACCGACCATTTCAGAGAGCATTGGGGAATTCTATTTTTTTTGTTGCCCATTAGATTTGAAATTACTTTTTGTTTCCCCATTTTCCCACACGATTAAAAACCTGCAACATTAGAATTTAAAAAAATGTATGCACTGAAAACCACTTATTACTTTCTATCTTTCAGATGTTTCCCCCATCAGGAATGGTGTTAGCACTCCATCTACTGGCAGCAGATGGAATTATACTGGTGAAATAAACAAAAACTAGCCTGCCCTGCCATTCTAATGTAAGTTTTAAGTTGTAATGAATGCAATTTGACGGTAGAAATGCTCAGAATTAGTTTGGCAAAGATTTATAGACTTAATTGCTTCAGATATCACACATCGGGGAAACTTGAAACTGAGTGCTTTTGTGAAGATCAGTGGGGAGAGGGTTTACTAAACAGGATTAATGAGCGTGAATGAGGCTAAATACAACTCCAGGTATGTTTATGATGAGGGAACAATGTTAGAACATGGATGAAAGCTCAAAAAAAGTCAATTTAGCCTAATACGTGTTTGTTTATATTTATTTATTTTGTTGTATTTGGATGATTTGATATCACGCAGCCATCTCAGACCCCCCCTCTCTCTCCCCCTGCCCGCCCCCCTCTCGCTCTCTCTCTTATCAGTGATGTGGTACTGATGAACTCCTGAATGACCGTCCCGTATGGATCGCTGGCACTGGGATGGGGCTCGGTCCATTTTAGCTCCCCTCAGGTAAGAGCTGTCTGTCAGGATGATGGACAGGTCAAAGAATCCAGCCTCCTTCACTATTGTGGCTCCTACATTCCCCGCTTGTCCGCCCGGCTTTAGATGCAGGTAAGACAGACACGCCGGCTTTGTTTGTGGGAATAAAGGAGTGTTTGGTGCCACTTTGCATTCGGAGGAAAACAAACCAACAAAGAGGTGGAAGAGATTTGTTCGTTTTTCCAGGTGGTAAAAGGGAGAGCGGTCAAATGTGAATGGCAATTAGAAATCACAAAGGCAGTAGTTTGGGTCCGTGTTGAGTCGTGGTTTTCGGTTGAGAGAGGACACAACAGCACACCACCTTCAAAAAATGACCAAATTAGACCTTTAAGTTAAAGGAGAGTGGTATATAATGCAGTGGACAATGTCTATGCCACTGTCTGGTTCTTTAAAGTGCGTATGATGTTTTTTAAAATGATTTTCTAGTTTGACTTTCTATTTTGTTGTAAATATTTATTATTTGTCATGATTAAAAACCAGGAAGTAATAATTTAAATCTAAAAAAGATGCCAAACAGGGAAAAAATGGTTAAATCTTAAGCAGAATCTTAAACATTACTATCTTAACTGTGTTTTAGTAAAATGAGTACTTCAGCCTGTCATGGGCACTTTACACTTTGCAGTGATGGACAGACGGATACGAAATAGAGATATATTGATACTGATAGAGGTATTGAAAAGTATCGATACTCATGCAAAAATATAAATACTTGAAATTTCTTCAGAAAATGCTCATTTTTAATTCATTTTGTCGCCATTTTTCATATACATTGTTTATATTGTAGGTTTTCTGCACATGTAGTTATCACTTTTCTTATCATTTCAAGCAAAGGTTTGAAAGAAAAGAATGACAGCCAAGGTAAAATTGTTGTGTCAATGCATTTTATTACAAAACTTATTAGTATCGGCATTGGATTGATATTGCAAAACAGACTGATTTTATGTACTACTTTCCTTAATAAGTGTAAATTAGCATTGATTTAGTCTTGGTTTCGTCTCAAAGGTTTTATTTTGACCCAGTTTGACTTGACAGTTTAAGGCAGGCATGTCCAAACTCAGGCCCGGGGGCCAAATGCGGCCCTCAGATCAATTTTTCTTGGCCCTTAGGCTTCCCGGTGAACTGGCCCACATTGTCCTGATAAGTACTATTTACAGCACATTTCAGATTTTCTACAATTCCAACCTAAATAACTAACATTTTGGTGCAATACAGACCTGATATTAAGGCACTGAGACTGAATGTAGATGTGGTGGCGCTTAAAACATCAGATAAATGCAGCTTTTTCAACGTTTCACGATTGATTTGTGGCCCTCCACTTGGTCTATATTTCAATATGTGGCCCTCGATGGAAAAAGTTTGGACACCCCTGGCTTAAGGTGTACATTTTTTGTTTAATACAATAGCACTTATTGTATCAAAAAGTATATGCAAATACTGCATTAATATTGTTATTGCTTAAATAAATAGACATATCGACATAATTTGAATGCATCAAACTCAAATTGCACATAATGCACACTACTGTTCCCCGCCGTCGTGGTTTTAAAGCAAACGTTTAGGTAATGTTATGTATTTTGCTTTCACAACATATTCAGTTTTATTCTGTATTAAATGTAAGTAAGTACATTTTATTTGTATAGCGCTTTTCACAGATAAAAATCACAAAGTGCTTTACACAAAAAAAAGGGAAAAATACAGAGGAAAATCAATCCAGTCAACTAAAAGCTTTTTTGAATAAGAGTGCCTTTGCCTCTTGAAAGTGTGCACTGAATCGTCCTGGAGAAGGGCAGGGGCCGGCCGTCCCACAGCCTGAAAGGACAGGTCCCCCCGAGTTTTGAGGCGTGTCTTTGGAACCATGAGAAGGCTCTGGTCAGAAGACAGAAGAGTGTAGCTGGAGGGGTAAGGGCACAGCAAATCAGCACCACGTTTACTGGAGGGCCTGACCACGCAGCGCTCGGAAAGGAAGAACACAGTTTAGAATCAATCCTATGTTTTACTGGTGAAGGGACGACAAAACCGTTCTGGGAATCCGTCGATGCAAACCCTCATTCGTCCAGGTGTGGTTCATCGTAGAGAAAGATCTTTAACTGGGGATTTGATCTGTAGGCTCCTCGGAATGATGTTACTCTGTCTACATCTCAAGTTAAACCGGAGGTGGTTTCTGTTGTCCGCTAATTTCCTGGCTGCATTCTCAAGCTCCCGTACCAGAGCTAAGGTACCTTGCCCAAAATTCTCCAGAATTCGTCGATGTAAACCCTCATTCGTCCAGGTGTGGTTCATCCTTCTCTACGACGTTCTGGGAATGTTTAAAATCCGAACAGCAGAGTTTTTCTCAAGTTGAAGTCTGTGAAGAGTTGACTGATGAAGTAAAAAACCAAGTTGCAATAGTCAAGACGAGATGAGACAGAAGCATGGATGATCATCTCCAGATCAGTGAGAACAGCAATTTTCTCACTTTTAAGATGTTTCTCAGATGATAAAATCTGTTTTTCGTCAGCTGTTTTGAGTGACCCTCCAGAGACATAGCCGGGTCGAGCACATCCCCCAGGTTCCTGAGGCCGGTTCGTGCAGAGGAGCCCAGAGAACCCGGGCGTTCTTTGATCAAAGGGATCGTTTGGTCGGGTGCAACGATCAAAGTTTCTGTCTTGTTCGAGTTTATCTGGAGGTAATTAGACGACAGCCATGTAAACTTCTAAAACCTGGTCTGAAATGCACACGTTTCATATTATTTTAGCTCATATTTCAATCGTAGCTCAGATGATAATGTTTCTGTTAAAAGTACTCAATGAAATAACTCATTGTAATCAGGTAAATCACAGTTATAAATGCACACTTTCACAAATTGCCTCGTGTGTTTTTATACAGACTCATTCAGCAGAAAGAAGAAAAGAGAATATACTGCCTTGAACTTTCCTGAGTCACTGCAATTATCAGCGCCACCAACAAACGCTGATGTGAATACTTCTGACTGGAGTACTGTTAACACATATGTGGGATTTTTCTTCCACGTTCTTCAAATATTGCATTTACTGATAACTGAATTGTTCAATAGACCTTTTAAAGTAGTCTGTCATCAGAATGTTACGGCTGGATGCAAAATACCACAACACATTCAACCATTAACTTCATCAGGTCTAAATGTTCATGCTTTTAAGTCTTTATCACAAAAAAAAAACAAGCCACCATTTTGAATTTCCAGTGTAGAAATGTAGATTGTAAAGTGTGTCACAGACTCCCATTAAATAAACCCACCATGTTTGAATGTGTTTAAAACAGGTTCTGAAATCACTCACATTCGTCTGGGGGGTTTTCATTTGACAAAACCGTCTTGATTTTTCACATTTTCTGATATTCTGCGACTAATTGAAGTTTATATTGCAGTGTATATTCCACTTCACCTTTGCATCCATTCCAGAATTCATAATGTGCATAAACTTTTAAAGGCTCCATTTGGAAAATATGTTACGTTCTCATTAAACATGAACAATCAATGTTTTATGGACTTAAAAACAACAGGAAATCGGAAAAATGAAACAGAGTGTTTTCTGAGTGTTCTGTGGGACAGGATCACAGAAACAACCGTGAATGAAGCAAAATACAACTCCAGTTATGTTTTTGATGGACGAACAATGGTATAAATTGGTTTAACACTACAGATTTAATTTAATTTTTTAATTTTTTAATAATTTTTTTGTCAGTTTGCTCTCTCAACATATCTTATTTCATGTAGAAACAACAAACTTGTCCAATTTGACCTAAAGATGTTTTATTCACTCCACTTCATCCATAGGTTTCTCTGGGACATTAAAGCCATTTTCTCCAAATGCATTTTTTTCTCCCACAGAGACATAAAGTAGCTCCTACACCAAACTTTACAATCTTGGACTTAACAAGAATTTTGATGGAACAGAAGGATTTGTTGACATCTAAATTTATTAAAGTTTTAAGGATAAAAATTGAAGTGAAATTTGCATTTTCAGTCAATTTTCAGTCAGATCTAGTTCACTCAATAAATAAATAAATAACGCATTTTAAATCTCCTCTGTTATTATTTATTTTTTGATAACTAATATGTGTACAAAATGAACCAAGAAGTTTAAACATGGTTCTGGCAGATTTAAAATGTGTTTTTACACATACAGTGATTTATATGAAAACATTATATGATGAAAAACTTACATTACATTTAATAATAATAATAATAATACCGTATTTTCCACACTATAAGGCGCATCGGATTATAAGGCGCACCTTCAATGAATGGCCTATTTGAAAACTTTGTTCATATATAAGGCGCACCGCATTATAAGGCGCATACAATAGAAGCTACAGTAGTGGCTGTGGTTGCGGCTCAGTATTGATCCATATATAAAGCGCACTGGATTATAAGGCGCACTGTCAGTTTTTTGAGAAAATTGAAAGCTTTTAGGTGCGACTTATAGTGCGGAAAATACGGTATATATATTTTTTTTTTCTAACATGCAATTTTTCTTCTAAGTCACCTGCAGAGTCTCTCCATAAAAAATAAATAAATAAATAAATCTCCTTTTGCAGAATGACTCATTGGCTCACATCGTGTCACTTTGGGAACGCCCTGTCATTAAAACCCTTTGCTTCCCTCCTTAAATGATTAAGTGCTTACGTTTAGAAAATCCAATTGCGCATGTGTTTTAAAATACTTTGTTTTGATGCTCTCCTTCTGTCCCGAAAAGGCCACAGAACAACACTTCCCCGAGGTTACTTTTTAATAGCCTGGGTTTTGTGAAAGTTCCTCTAGAACAACCCGCACCACAGACATTTAGAGCTAATTGGCATTTGCAGATCTGTTGGCACGCACAGATGGTGAGCACAAACGCTGGCACCGATACAGCCGCAACAGACGACACACAAATGATCAGAGTATTTTTAGAACATGATCGTCGTCAGCATTAGTTTTTATACTTAGACTTAGAGATGAGCAAACGGAATTGGACTCAAGTAAGTGTATCGATACTTCAGAGTTATAATACTCAATAGAAGTGGAAATATATTTGGACAAACTACTGTTGGACGTAACCCCTGGTTCATTATCTGCAGCGGACACAACATTAAATAATGCACAGAGTGGTATTCAAAGTATTCTCCTTATTATGGAAGACGCTTTGGGCGCCGCCATCCATTGTTTTATTACTTTACACAGATCTCAGCAGCTCTACAGGACTATTCAACTTAAGGCCCGGGGGCCAAGTCAGGTCCTCCAAAGGACATGATCCAGCCCTCAACACGTCTTCGAAAAATATTGAAAATATTGTATCTGATTATTCCGGGTATAGTTGTGGTTTAGTCCTGGTTTATTCTTGGTGGAGACCTGGTTTAGACCTGTTTTAGTTATGCTTTAGACCTGGTTTACTCCTGATTTAGACCTGGTTTAAACCTGGTTTAGTCCTGGTTTAGACCTGGTTTTGTCAAGGTTTGGTCCTGGTTTAGACCTGGTTTATACCTGGTTTAGTCCTGGTTTAGACCTGGTTTATACCTGGTTTAGTCCTGGTTTAGACCTGGTTTGAACCTGGTTTACTCCTGATTTAGACCTGGTTTTATCCTGGGTTGGTTTAGACCTGGTTTAGACCTGGTTTAGTCCTTGGTTTAGTCCTGGTTTAGACCTGGTTTAGACCTGATTTAGACCTGGTTTAGACCTGGTTTACTCCTGATTTAGACCTGGTTTTATCCTGGGTTGGTTTAGACCCAGTTTAGTCCTGGTTTAGTCCTGGTTTAGACCTGGTTTAGACCTAGCAGAATTAAACCAGGACTAAACCAGGACTAAACCAGGACTAAACCAGGAGAGTAAAAGTAAGTGAGGCGTATGGGATGCTATTTTTCACTTCTAGGTCTAATGTATCTATATTTATTGTAGTATTTTGTAGAAGGTCGAGTGTGAGACATTAAACAGGAATAACTAAACTCTCAGGTCCACTTTGTACTGAGTAAATGTCCAGTACATGTATTATTTCAGTTCACTTCTCCTTAAATGTACTTTCACTTATTTAGAATCTTTTGGACACGTTTGAGGGCAAACCGGAATTCTAACTTTTGAAAGATTTACAAAAAGCAATTTGTTTCTGACCACAAAGTTAACCCCTCAATTTTGCGAGAAACAATCTGACAGGATCTAATGGAAAAGGGAAAAAACGTTCAGATATTTTGAGGCGAGAGGCTTCTGTGTGTGCACTGCGACTGTGAGGAGTCTCAGTATTTATAGTCAGAGCCAACAGCCTTAAGTTAGACATAGAGACAAAAACATGTAGACTTTTTCCTCATATTGATCAGTCCCCGTTCGTGATTTGATTTATTCTAAAAAAAAAAACAGATACAAAATTGTTACTTTCCTGAATATAAACTTTAAATTATTGTGATTCAAGAGGAAAAAAAGTCTCAGAACATCTCCTCCAAAGACTGAACTCTGCTCCAAACCTCATGTTTTTAGTGATAAAAATGAAAATGTGATTAATTACATGGCCCTAGTTAATGTTATTAGTGTTTAGCTGTAAATATGGTGCACTGATCTTCAAAGATTTGGGTGACGCTGGAGTTTGTGACGCTGTTCATCCGATAGAAAAACATAAGCTACATTTTGAACTTAGATTTAAACACAAATATTTTATATAAATCACTCACATAAATCTCTGAAATACATTGATGTTGGATCAGGGCTATTCAACTTAAGGCCCGGGGTCCAAAATATAGAACATAGTTTATCTCTTGTTATTAGATTAGTCCTAGTTTAGACCTGGTTCAGTCCTGCTTTACTTCTGGTTTACTCCGGGTTCAGTCCTGGTTTACTCCTGGTTTAGTCCTGGTTTACTCCTGGTTTAGTCCTGGTTTACTCCTGCTATACTCCTGGTTTACTCCGGGTTCAGTCCTGGTTCAGTCCTGGTTTACTCCTGGTTTACTCCTGGTTTACTCCTGGTTCAGTCCTGGTTCAGTCCTGGTTTAGTCCTGGTTTAGTCCTGGTTTAGTCCTGGTTCAGTCCTGGTTTAGTCCTGGTTTACTCCTGGTTTAGTCCTGGTTTACTCCTGGTTTACTCCTGGTTCAGTTCTGCAGATGTTGTTGAAGCATTTCGTATAACACTGTTTCATATTTCAATAGTGTTGGACATTTTTCTGGTCTGAGGACAAAACCATCCAAAAAATCTGGCTGCTGTCGCCCCCTGCTGCCTCTGTGCGGAAAACCAGTTGCAAAATTTACTGACACCAACCCGAAGAGAACTTTCCTTAGAAACCTTGGCTCTCTTTTTTTATATTTCCCAACGTGAAATCTTTTTGTATGTGATTGTATTAACCTATCTCAGTAAAATGAAGTGTATTTTCACA
This sequence comes from Rhinogobius similis, assembly GCA_019453435.1. Taxonomy (NCBI): domain Eukaryota; kingdom Metazoa; phylum Chordata; class Actinopteri; order Gobiiformes; family Gobiidae; genus Rhinogobius; species Rhinogobius similis. The sequence goes on along the minus strand of CM033628.1, from coordinate 9,110,912 downwards.
AGAGAGCTGCAGGGGGAGCTCTGTCTTAGTTCTGCTTTAAGGACTTAAATCATCACAGACTCGTTTTGAGCATTTCTGCCGTCTAAACACAATTACTGCTACTTCTAACCTGATCATCGCAGCGCACGCAATCTCTTAACGTGAAAACATAACGAAATTGCGTAAACATTAAGCGCCATCTGCTGGATGCATTTAGTGTCAGGCCAGACAGCAGGGAAACATGTCCAATACTTCAGATACATTTTGCTTTCAAACATGGCAAGTTTAAGGTGCTCAAGAGCATGTTTAAAGGCTAATAACAATATCAAAACACATAATATGTTTTCTTTAACACTTAACTGATGCAGCTCATAGTGGCAGAGTGGTTAACAACACTAGTTTTTCCAAATATGTTTAATGTGAATTTACGAATATCAGGTGAAATTGTGCATGCCTCAAGTGTACTAGGAGTTGTTTGTCCCCTTAAGCACCACTTTTGCTAAAAATTAATTGAATTTCAAGCCAAGATGATGAAAAAGAAAAGAAAAAAAAGAAATAATTATGTTGAAGAAAAAAAGCAGTAA